>JAVSCE010001480.1:0-24534 GCA_032199065.1 Smutsia gigantea | reverse complement strand
TTGCCTCTTTATCCCAGCTCCCTTTGACTAGTTGTGTGATTTAGAGTAAGTATCTACTCTCTCATCGCTCAGCTTTCTCATCTGTAAAATGGAGTCATAATAGTACGTATCTCTGCATTTTTGCGAAGATACAATGAGATTATATGTATCAAGATCTTAGAGCAGTGTCAAACATATATACTCACAGAATCAATAAATATAACAATTATAGTTATTTTTGTCTATTTCTTTAGCCTTTTACAAGGGGTGTGCATTGCTTTTTATATTTTCTAAAAAATGTTTCCTTTGAATTCAAAAAGTAATGTGTGCTTATAAAAATTCAACCAATTCCCAGGAAAAAAAGGTGAAAGTCTCCTCTCCCTCTCCTTCCTGATACCACTTTCTTCCATAAGGACCCACTACCTCCAGCCTGGCCATATACTCATTCTTTCTCACTGTGCTTATAAGTACACACACAGCTTTCTGTATATAAATGAACTCCTATCAGAAACAAGGATTTGCCCTTTGCTTTTCTAACTTCATATTTCTTAGAGAATGTTCATGCCAGTACATATTATTCTTTTTAACAGATTATATAGTATTTCATAGCATTTCATGGCATAGATGCTCCTTATTTACTTAACCATCCCCTTCTGTTGGTTACTTAGGTTGTCCTCAAATGTTTTCCATAAAACAATGATGCTGTGGACATGCCTGGGTATATGTCTGCCTCTCCCGTAGGTTTGAAAGAATGGGACTTATAAGCAGAAATTTTGAGCCAAAGGCTGTGACTGCATTTAAATGTAGATAGATAAAGACAAATCGTTCTCCAAAGGGGCTACCCGATTTAAATCCCCCCTAACAGCATATGAAAGTGCCTGTTTCTTTCCACCTTCTCCAATACCCTTCTGTCAACTTTTTGCCAACGTGACAGGTGAAAAGAGCATCCCCCTGTTGCTCTGACCTGCATATCTTTGATTAGAAGTGAGCATATGAGCATCTCCTCAGACATCGCTGGCTATTTGTATTGAGGAGGCTGCCTACCCCAAGAATGTTCAATAGTCCACTGTGAGATTCCAGCTCTGGTTTTTATGGTTCTTTGAAATGTTTGGAGTTTTTAATCCACCTGGTATTTATTTTTGTGTAGGGTGTGAGATCGGGTCCTAATTATATACTATTATTGCTTACAAATAATATTTTGAGAAGCTATTTAAAAAGAAAGAAAGACCCTACACATACATACACACACACACACAAACACACACGCACACACACCAGCTGTGAGTGTGAAGCAGACAACCAGCTTAGTCAGTATCTGGAGAGCAAAGTGCAGGGGGTGGGCCCCTGAGGGAGATGTCCAGGTCAAGAAGCCCACAGACCCCCAGTCAGCGCTGGGGGACCCATGAGGCTCCTATAGGCTGGGGCAGCCCCAGCAAGCAGGTCTTAGCTGGAAAAAGGGTTCTGGTTATCATCCGGCCCAGGCTTCCAGCTTCTGCCCTGCAGGGTGGCACAGATATTTTGACATGCAGGATTCAGGAAGTTGCAGGCATGGTTCTGGCTCCTCACCCTGCCCCCTACATGCTGCCGGGGATCCCAAATCAAGACCTGGGCTTGGCAGGAGGACCTGTCCACAGACCGGCATTCCAGGGCCTGGACTGAGAGCAGAGTTAAACCCAGACACCAGGAATACCAGGAATGCAGTCCACCCCCTGCAAAATAATGCTGCTAACTGCCCAGATCCCCATCATAAAAGCTTAATGTAATTACACAGGAATGAGGAGCTTCCGGTGGGAGTCAGGATGAAGAAGACATTCTAATAAAGTGCCTACTGAGGTAGAAGAGACCCAACCCAACTGGAGGAGCAACTTGGTTTCCAAGGCCCCACCCCGACCCCTTCCCTAGCGCCCCCACCCCCGGAGCCTGCAAGGAGCTCAGGGCCCATCTCCAAAACACAGGTCCCACCCACCCCAGAGCATGAGGGTCTTGGGACAGCGTGAGTGCCACCCACCATTTATGGGGCATCCACGGGCCAGAGCCTCATCTTCGAGAAGCCCTCAGGCTGTGGGGAGTGGGGAGGAGGTGCAAAGAGGACACTGATGGTAAGAGTGGCTTCCACTCGTGATGAGGATGTGCAGGGAAAGTTAGGAGATGGAGGAACCTGACAGCCTAAGGCAACCCTGAGGAAGTCAGGGAAGGTTCTGGATAAGGTGATCTGAAGCTTTTAGTTGGAGAATGAGAAGGGTGGTGCCAAGCAGGAGATCTAATAGATGCAAAGGCATGGTGTGCCAGGGAGGCCAAAGTAACAGAGTCGAGTGTGTAGTGAGGCTGGGGAGGGGGGCGGGGGGCAAGGCAGGCAGCTTGTGTCAGTATGACCGCCCCTACAAGAGGGGCCAGGACTGGCACCGAAATTGCCTCTCTTGAGGCCATCTCCTGCTCAGCTTACCCTACCCACCATCACCCCCAAAATCCACTCCATCCCCTCTGAGATAGGCCACTGTGGACTGATCTTCATAACCATTCCTAGTCTGTGGACAGCTCTTCTCTGAAACCAGCCCGAAAACTCTAAAGAATTCTCCTCTGTGTGCCTGTCCCCAGGCTCTGCTCTGGGCACCCTGCAGTGAGCCAAGCAGCCATGGTCCCCACACTCACTAATGGAACTTCACTGATGGTGGGAGCGACAGACACTAAACACCTCAACAGACAGAAGTGCCTATCATTCGAAGCTGCAGAACGGACGATAGAGGAACGCAGCAGAAACTAGGAAAGAATCTAACAGGGACCTGTTTCAGGTTGGGGGCAGTGGTGACATGGAAGCCTCGAGCTGGAACTGGCCAGGGGAAGCAATCAAGGGCAGGCGCAAGGGAGCTGAGGAGGTAAAGAGTTTGGTGCTTCCAAGGAACTAAAAACAGTCCAGCATGCTGGGGCCCAGGAAACAGGGGAGGGCTACATGGCAGAGGGCACTTTCCCTGGTCTGCTTTTCTACAGTGTGACTTTGGCACCCTTCCCATGGAGCGGTGGAGTCTATGTCCTCTTCCCTTGAATCTGGATGGGCTTCTGATTGGCTTGTCATCAACACAATATGGCAGAAGTGACACCACATGACTTTGGAGGCTGAGTCAGAAAAGAGGAATCAGCTTTGCACCTCGTCCATTGGAACACTGGATCCAACTACCCTGAAGCTGCCCTGCTGTGAGGAAGCCCAAGCCACATGGAGAGGCCAGGGTAGGGGCTCCAGCCAGCAGTCCTAGTCTTCAGGTCATCCCATCCCAAATGCTCAACATGTGCACAAGCCTTCAGATGATGCCACCACCCCTCGATCCTTCCAGACTTCCAGTTCAGTCCCCAGACATCATGGAGCAGTGACAAGAATCTGGGACCATAACAAATCGTGGCTGTTCTTTGCCTCTACGTCTGGGTGGTTTGCTCTGCGGCAAAAACAATGAGAATAAGGCTGGAGATGAGACTGAAGAGGCAGAAACGACCAGAGCCTCTAGGTTGTGGGCCACAGCAAAGGTTGGGAATGTTGTGCGGGTGCACTTGGGAGTCATCAAAAAGCCATAAGCCAGAGAGTAATGACTGGATTTGTCGGCTTGCAATGTCCCTCAAGCTGCAACGTTGAGAAGGGACTGGAGGGGGAATGTGGGCAAGCAGGTAGAAGGCATCTCAGCATCCAGGAGAGCGAAGTGGGGATAGAGGAGGGAAGGCAGAGGCCAGGGATACAAGTGGATGGACTTGGGAGATATGCTGGAGGTAAGACGGTCAGGGCCAGGAGTAGAGCTGGACGGAGTAGAGCTGGACGTGGAGTGTCACGTATCAAGGATGGCTCCCAAGTTTCCAGGAGGAGCCATTGACTCAGACAGGAACACTGGAGGAGCAGCAGATGGGGCTGGGGGTTGGGGGTGGATCAGGCAGTCTGCTTTGGCACACAGGGTTCAGGTACCAGTGAAACTGCTCCTCAGGATGCCAGGGGGCAGGTGGGTTGTGGACATCTGGACCTCGGGGAGGAGGTCTGGTCTCAAGTTATCAGCATATGTACAGCATTGAAAAGCTACCAGAGACAATGATACCATCCAGGGAGAGAGGCCAGTGGAGAAGCAGAGGGTCCAGGACTGAGCCCTGAGACAGCCAACAGATGAAGGGACGACGGCCTGCAAAGAGACTGAAAGGGAGCCCCAGAGGGCCCGAGAAAAATCCAGATCATGGTGTCCTGGAAGCCGAGCCAAAAGAGTTTCAAAATGGAGAGGGTAGTCAACTGTGCATTTTGCATCCTACTGACATTCTGTGCATGGAAACTTTCACTTCAAAATGCAGAATGTCAGTTGACTTATTGTGGAATAATCATTGCATGGGTTATTCTGGATCCTAGAAGGAGCTGCTCTGGATTTAAAGTCAACAGAAAGACAAGGAGGCCATTTCCCACTCAGGGCCCCCATGAAAAACTTCCATGGGAAGCAAGAAGACTGGTCTAACTGAATTAACAAGTCACATAATAGAGCCATGCAGCGCATGGCAATGACCACCTGCGTCAGTGACTTCTTGCCAGCCCGCAAGCTCAGGTCTCCCCTCTTCCTCAGCACTCAAAGTCCCAAATGCTTCCTGCATAGATGACGGCCTGGAACAAAGACTACATTTCTCAGCCTCCCTTGACGGTAGGTATGGCCATTTGCCTAAGTTCTGGCCTATGCGTTGTAAGAGAAAGGAAGGCGTACAAAGATTGGGAAGGACGAAGCACAAAAACAGGGCTTGTGAGCCCAGATGCTGGAATGAGACTGCTTGAGTTCAAATCTTGGTTCAGTTACTCCCTGGCCATGTGACCTTGCACAAGTTACATCACCTCTCTGTGTCTTCATTTCCTCATTTGTGAAGTGAGGCTTCATAGACTTATATGAAAACTGTGCTTGGAATAGTGGCTGGCACACAGTAAATGAGGCAGAAGTGTTTGCTGCTATGATTCTTATTATTACTAACCTTAAAGGGAGGTGGCATGCCCTTCTCCTGTCCTTCCTTCCTTCTTACTGGCTGGAATGCAGTCATGAAGGATGGAGCTAGAGTAGGCATCTTGGTCCATGAAGTGACTCTGGGAACCAAGGCTATAGCCTGTGAGCTGGGCCAGCCAGGAACCTCCCTGGGGAAGTGGACTTGAAAGGACTGTCTCCTAAGATGTATGGGCCAAGAGGGGCAGGGAGAGAATGAGGCCACACTAGCTGGCACAGCCTAGGCTCAGAGTCCCCACTGCTTAAAAAGGGAGGCAGCATCTGTCCCAGAGTAGTAGCAGAATAGGAAGGGGGCTCAGCTGGCTCTGTTTTTGGAGCTTCTTAATTAAATGTCAGGAGAGCAGTGCTGACTTGTACAGGCAGTGGGGAGCCACTGAAGATTTGTGAGCAAAGGAGTAACAGGGTAAGAGCAGGCCTTGAGAGCTGGACTGCTCAAAGTGAACTGATGAACCAGAAGAGGAGGAGAGACCATGCAGGGGCAGCCAGTCAGGAGCTACCACACGAATCCAGGAAGGAGAGGAGAAGGCTGAGCTGTGCTGAAGTGATGCTTCTCTTATGACACCACTGTGTGCAAATCACAATTTATTATTCCTAAGCCCCACCCCACATCTGGGACCTCTCCAGTTCCCTCTCACATCCCAAAGAGTAAGTGAGGTTTCCAACCTGAGGTTACTGGCCCAGCAGCCTGGAATCAATGGGGAACCCAATGTCTGAGGTTGCATCTGCCTCCCGAGCCAGGCTCTGGCAGAATCGGCACACAGCGTCCTGCAGTTGGGAGCCCACAGGGAATGCCACCACCCAGGCTACAGGTGGGTGCAAAACTGGATCTACAAGCTGCCGGATTTTTACCCCTGCAGGGTCTCAGCTTTCAGTCCCTTCTGTAGTAAGGAATCAAATAAAACAAAACATCAACCAAAAAATGGAAGGAGGACCATTGCTACACACAGCACGGCTCACGCTCATAGACACTATGTTGGGCAAAAGAAGCCAGACACAGGCGGGAAAAATGCTGGATGATTCCATTTTAAAGTTAAAAAGCCGGCCATCAATCTACAGGGATAAAGGTCAGGGTAGTTGTTGCCTCTGGGTGGGGGGCTGGGGGGAACCAACTGGGAGGGGCATTACAGAACCTCCTGGAGCAATGGGAAAGTTCTATATCTTGATCTGGGTGGTGGTGGCATGGTGTTGTCATATGTAAAAATCCATCAAACTGCACACTTAATGCACTGGACACTCTTCACTATATCTATTTTATACCTCAAGGGAAAGACAAAATACAGAAAGGAGAGGGATCCCCTCTGACGGGAAGGGCGTGTTGGTACCCAAAGTGAACCTTTTAATGTCCATTTTTATCACAGTCCTATGCAGAAGCGGCAGTCACTTCGCCAAGCTCTGCCAGGCCTCTCTTCTGCAGTCCCTCTATTAGCGTGGCTCTCCTGGGCTGAAATGCAATTAGGGGAAAACAATGTCTGTGGCCCAGATGTCACTGCGGAAGTGACCAAGAAGAGCAGTGGGGGGTGGGGCAGGCCCGCTGGGAGAGAAGAAAGCAGCCACAAGGCAGAACCGTGCCAGCCAAGTATTCTGACATCCAGACCCATCTTCCTGGAGACCAGGAAAAATGGTCATGGAGCTGAGGGGCCAAAGGCCTTGCAGAAGAGGATGCAGCGGAAACCATGCTGTCGTCGACTTTCCAGCCACTCGGCTGAGGAGGCAGCACAGGACGTGTTTAAACATAAATAAACGGGAGCAGGGAAAGGACAGAAAGAGAAAGAACAAAGGCAGAGGGGAAAGGCAAACAAGACCAGCAGCTGGAAAGCAAGCCCATCTCACTGTGATCTGAAGTGCTCCCAACTCCATCTGTCCCAAGACACTTCTGGACCCGGGGTGCAGGGGACAATGCGGGTACCCCACAATGTGCCAAACTGAGGCAACCCCCAATTTCCTGAATGCTCCAACCCCATTTGTCCCATCAACTTCCATTTCAAAATGGCTGCTGCGATCACATAGGGCCCAGGACCTCCCACTCCGATTCCTGCCCTGCTGCTTATCCCCTCCCACCCAGACTTTATGCAGTCCTCATATGTGCAATATGGGGACTATTTAACTCACAAAATTGCCAAGGCTGGGAACTATGCAATTTCAGTCTTGCCAGTTATGACAAGTATCTCCAGATCTGTCAACTCCAGAAAATCAAAATTCCATAGATCGATGTCATGGTTTTAGATTTTTTTCCCCAAAGCAGAGCCTGAGGCAAGGATTTGGGTATGGATAATTCATCTAGGAGGTGACCCCAGGAATCAGGAGTGAGAGAGACAGGGCTAGGAGAGCCAGTGAAGGGTGCTTTACTGAGCAGGTTCCAGCTGTGGGATACTGGGGAGCAGTCCTTCTGGGGACCTTCAGAGAGATTGTGTAGAAGACACCTCTAGATTGTCCTCTCAAGGGGCAAGGGAGCCAGGGTATGTATCCATTCTCCTCCATCCCTCATTGGAAGAGGGGCATTACTGAGGCATTAATTCCCTGGCATTTTAGAACCGCCTTCCCCTCCCCACCCATGTGCACACACACACATATACACCAAGCATGGTCCTAAGGCCAGAGAACACCTCAGGCAGAGACAAGCAGGAAGCCACTGGCCTGTAAGGAAACAGTCTGCCATGACCGTCAGCATGGGCCAGCAGGGCGCCATCAGCACCTGCTGCATTTAGTCACCATATAGAGGAGCTATGCTCTACTGCTCTGAGATGCTAAAAGCAGCTCCCAACTTTGCCCACTGCAATCAACACAAACCCAAGTCAAATTAGCTAAGACCAAAAAAAATGGGAATTTACTGACTTGTAACTGGGAAGTCCAAAGAAAGGAATGGCTTCAGCATAGCTGGATCTAGGGGCTCACATGGATCCAGAGCTCCGCCTTCTTTCATGACTTGGCCCACTCTGACTCTGCAGACAGGCAATCCTGCCAATCCCCGTGGCACCAGATGCAGAGCTTCCCAGCCTAGCCACCCCAGCAGAAACGAAGAGCAGCCCTCCCCAGTGTCTCTGGCAGTTATATCCTCAAGAAGATTTTCATTGGCCTGGCTAGAAAATCACATGCCCATTCCTTAACTAATCACTGTGGTGAAGGAAATAGGACACTCTGATTGGCCAGGCCAGGAACACATGTTCCATTCCTGTTGCCACAGGAGAGTGGGCCACCATGATTGACAGCCCCACCTGCTACAAGGAATGGGACATGGGCCATTTCACAGAAAGAAAAGACCCCCACAGGGTAGCGCCTTGCCAAAGGCTATCAATTAGTCAGAAGCAAGGCCAAGACCTTGGCCTAGCTGCTTTATTCCCAAGCAGAGGCTAGCTTGTTATTGATGAAGAAACACAGATTTGGTGCCCCAGCAACCAAGGTTCTTGTGTAATCTTGAGCAGAAGTCTTAAATTCTTTGAGCCTCAGTGTTTCATCTATAAATGGGATTAATAACACTTTCCCACAGGATGGCAGAGATGATTGGATGACTTAACCAGTGGAAACCACTCAGTATGACTGCCCTACTCCAAAACCACACATCTTTTTCCAGCTTCCAACATCCTCATAAGCCAGGAAGAAAAATATCCGTGAAATCTTAGACCTGTTAAATGACATTTTGAAGAACAAGGAGAGGTATCTGTATAAAGTTATCTATTACTACATAGCAAATTATCTCAAAACTCAGTGGCTTGTAACAACACACGTTTATTGCCTCAGAGTTTCTGTGGGTCAGGAATTTGGGAGTAGGTAGGCTCGGTGGTTCTGACCCAACATCTCATGATGTTGTGCTCGAGGCATCAGCAAGGGCTGCAGTCATCTCCCTGAAGGCTCGACCAGGGCTGGAAGATCCACCTCCAAGGTGGCTCACTCAGATGGCCTTTGGCAGGAGGCCTCCATCATCATCACGTGGGGCTCTCCATAAGCCACCTGAGTGTCCTTTCCCCATGGCAGCTGGCCTCCATTCCTGAAGGGAAGAGTGTCAAAGAATGTGTGGCTGTGTATTCCAAAGCACCAGCGTCCAGCCCAGGCTGGAGTTCCCTCTGTCCACTTCCTCCCCATCTTGCACCTGCCCAGCTGGGCCCCCGAGCCCTCTCTCAGTGTGCCTGTGTCACATTATCCATGAAAGCAAGTTTCAGCATCATATATGGCTTGTCTCAGAAGTGGATATATAGGTCATGCCAAAAACCTGGGAAGAGCAGGGTGCTGCCGGGGTGTAGGCAGTGTCTGGGGTTTGGGGAACCTGAGGCATTGGTACTACGATGCTTGGATGTGGAATAACCCAGGGCATGCTGTGACTGCCTTTTTGCACTGCCCATCTAGGTGTCCTCCCTGCTCCCCGTGCCCAGCTGTGTTCTTACAGGACAAAGGTGGCTAAACTCCCTGATGGCTACCGTGGCTCCTGCCAGAGGCTGGTATCAGACTGAATGGTTTCTATGCCACGGACAGCCCACATGGGGGTGAAGCCCACAGAGTGGGGGCACATGAGTCCCTGAAGCTCCCAAGAGGAGGCAGGCCTGGGCCTGTAAGGAAGGAGCTAGTATCCATCTCATTTTATAAAGGAAGAAACTGAGGCTCAGAGACATTGTGCAACCCGCCCAAAATCTCACAGCTATAAGTAGCAGAGCCAGGCCTTGAACCCCAGCCATGTCCCTTGCACTAAACCATTTCTACATTGCATTTAGCATATTATTGAGGGCAGGGCTTCTTAAATATTGTCACCAAAGGGAACTAACAGCTTCCTGAGGGGCTCCAGTTAGAGCTCAAAGTGGCAGCAAAACTGGGCATTTCTCCGGAGTTTCCTGTTCAGCTTTGACATTCATATCCATCTGTGTTCTGTTCCATCGGACAGCCAGCCCTGTGCTTGTTTTAATATCAAAGCAGCACTGACAATAACTAAAACTCAAATACAACTGATCCTCCGGGAAGCACTGCCACCTTGACCCTACGGTTTCTGGCGCCCCAGCACCCCTGCAGAGACGGCGGAGGGCAGGGACCCCGTCTACAATCACAGACGAAAGCCCCTGACCAGTGCTACCCCTCCTGCCCCCCTGCTCTGAGTCCTGCCTAATATCATCACAACTTCCCTCTTTTTGGTCACTCCATGCCTGGGGGATCCCCAGCAGCTCTAAACAGAGGCAGAAAGGGGGAGGCCAGGGTTGAGGCGGGGGACTACGCCCACCCAGCCTCTTCACTCACGCCCCCTCCCCGCTCCCCGCCGCCCCACATCAGCCCAGAGCGGAACTTCGCGCATTCTGGAGCTGAGCGGTTGCAGCTGTCACCGACGCCCGAGAGGAAGGGGTTAAAAACATCTTTCATCTCTCGGCAGCGCCTTTATATAGTCTGCGTGTGACTCTGAATGGTTATGGCTTTATATAGAGCGTGCTCTGTGCGGAGGGAGAAACCGCCGTAGTTAAGGGAACAAAGACGGTTCTAGTCTAACGACCTGCTTTTATTTGTAGGGACCGCATCTCCAAAGGGCGGCCTTCAGGTGGCATCTGCCATGTTGAGTGTGTGCCTGAAGAATTACACCAATAAACCCTGAGGATGCAAATACAAGAGGGGTAAGGACGAGCACAAATAAACTTAAAGCCACTCTTGTTTATTGTTTCTGGGGAAAAAAAAGAGAAATCACACGTTTCCCTCTGGATGTTTTCACACAGAGCCAAACCTTCAAATGTCAACTTTTGCAGGGTGTTTGACCTAAAAATAGTATAAGGCCTGTGTCATTTGAAAAGCTGTTTAAAATGACAGAGTTAAGCCTGATTTTTTTCAAATTTTTCAAACAGTTATCTAGGATGAGAAACCCAAGTTGCATTATTTAAGGAGACCATCCCTAAAAGAAGCAAGCGGGCCTGCATTTTACTAAAATGGGCCTGTTCCCATGGTTTCTCATAGGTAAAATCTGCTTGGGATTTTTTGCCACCAGGTCTGCTCTTTGTCCCTTGGTGATTAAGAGATATGAGAAAAAGAAAGAAAAGGACAGCTTGGGGAGGTGATGGGAACTGGCGGCAATGCCCTGGGGCCACACACACCTTGGCCTCTTAGATTAGAGCTGGCCTCTGCTTCCTGTGGTGACCTGAAGGGCACGGACTTGCATTTACACTGCAGAGCTCTCAAAATGAGCAAAGCCAGGAGTTCCAACCCGGCCCACCTTGCCGGGCCAGAGGACATCACACGCACCCTGGCAGGCCAGCTGCCAGAAGCTCGTGGTTTGTTTAGACAGTGCAGGTCATTCCTGTCCACACCCCAAGCTGACACAGCTTTATAAACATGGAGCACCGAATGCCGTCTGTGAAGCAACCCGGGTCAGAGATACGCGCTGCAGACGGCCAGGGCACTGTGGCAGGTTCAGGTGTCTGACCAGTTCTGCTCAGAGGGAGACACATTTCTCCACCCTCTGGAAGGACCCCCCCCCGCCCCACATGGATGCCAAGTGTGCCAGATAAAGCTGTCCCTCCCAGTGCTACAGTCAGCTGCGAGAGTTAGTCCTCACCCATGAAAACTACTCCAAGCGTGACCATTAATCCCAATGTCTATAGGACTGGAACATCTCTGGATGCAGGGCTGACCTGGACTCCTCTTGGCAGCCCCCACAAGCCCTGGGAGCACCAGACTGGGAGGCAGGAGACCAAGGTCCAAATCTTACTTACACTGCTGGTAACTGGCTGTGTGACTTTAAGCAAGTCACTTAACCTTTCTGAACCTTCATTTTCCAAATACCGGGCTTACACTAGCTCCAAAAGGCTGCTCATACTGGTGGATCTTCAATTCACATTCATTAAATGTATGGATAAATTAATGGAGAGCCTACAATAGGGGACCCAAGGCCTAGCTACCAGCTTTGCACCTGAATCCCATCTCACCATCTGCAACTCCCTGAGGGCCTCTCATTCCGGAAAAGGTAAGCACTTGAAAAATGCTTCCTGAAAACATGAATTCACAGACATGTTTTCAATGCTTCAGCGCCCAAGCCTCCCCTGCCACCACCAACCTGGAGCATTTACCCAAGGCGGTGCTGGCCACGGTCACCGGTTCCCGCACTGGCGCAGGCCCTCCTCGCCTTCCACGCTGGAGCCCCAGGGAGTCCCAGCCCACAAGCTGCTACACCAAACCGTGATGAAGAAACAAACCCGCCTCCCTCTCCCTCCTTGCACTTCACCAGTGGGTTCGTTTCAAAGCCTGTGGGTGTATTTCAATGAGAACAACATGAAAACATGGGCGGATTCTTTTCTCTCTAAAAGAAAAAACCTGGAACAATAAGCTGAAGTAATAACAAGGCAGAATGTGGACATCTGCTCCCTGCTCTGAACGACTTCCCAGCTTGCTTCTCCCCAGCCTTGTCATGGCCCCCAAAGCATGGATTGCCAAAAAGCCTGAATTAATTCACCCGCATTGACTAGGCATCGCTACCTGCTGAGGTGTTGCTGGCTTCTTATTTATTCATTCATTAAACTAGTATGCTGTGCACCTTCCTAGGTGCAGGGTGCTGTGTGTTGGGGGCTGTGGAGGCTTCATTTTGAACAAGACTTTAAGGAATCCTGCAGTCTAATGGGGGAGCTGAGACAAGCCCATTAATAACTATAATACTGGGAGAAGGTATAAACACAGAAAGTGCTGGGAAATTAAAAAGAGAACACTTGTGTGTGTGTGTTCAGGGCTGGAAGTGATGGGCAGGAAGGCTTCATGGAAGAGGTGGCACTTCACCTGGGCATTCAAGTCTGCGTGAGGTTGCACAGGCATGGCTGGAAGGCAACGCCTTCTGGGCAGAGGACACTGACGGAAAAAGGGTGGCAGATGCCAGCAGCAGGGGTCCCAACATCAACTGCAGTCACTGTAAATGTGCAGGGACAATGGCAGATGATAAGGCCAGCAAAGCGGACAGAAGAGGGCCTAAAGCACAAGAAAGACTGAAATGATTGGAGCTACTTATTCGGTGGGAAGAAGAGAACTGTAGAAGGCTTCTTTGCCAGGGATTGTGTAGAGTCATTTGTCCGTCTCCTCACAGATCCATTCCCTGCCCTCCTCTTGCTCTGCTTGGCATGGCAGGGAACAACATTTCCCCGGCTACTTTGCAACTGGCCTCTATCTCAGTTTGGCCAATGGGAGATACCAGGAGAAGGTAGGAGAGCAGGATGAGGGAGAAACCACGGTGTTTCTACCCACTCTCTTTGCTTTGGGCAGCATGTCCAGCAGCAGTTACTTCGCCCACATCTTCTCTGTGGTTCCAGCTCCTATTAGCTGACTCTGCTTCCAGGTTCCTGAAACACTCCCTCACCCTTTGTCCCTCTAGCCCCAGGGATCCCAACAGCTTCCTGCTGTTACTAATCTCTGGGTTGCTAACCTCTGCATTACCTCACAGTGACCCACTGGACTTTTTGGCAGCTCCAGCTTCTGTGAAGGCAGTTGCCTGGATTAAATTCCCTGTGTTTAAATACCTAGAGTGGTTTGTGTTTTCTTGGCTAGACCCTCACTGATACAGGGTAATTGGATCCAATTTGGCTTCAGAAGGCTCACATTGGCTGCAGAGGGCCTTGCTGAATAGTTTTTGCAATCTCCCAGGAGAAGAATAAGGAAGGCCTAAAGTGGGGCAATGGCACGAGAACAGACCAGGGAAGATGGTCAGAAAGCTCCAGAAGAGGTGATACAGCAGGATCTCACAGGGGCTGGGAGGGAGGCACCAAAGATGCTGCCTGTCTTCAGCTTGAGCACCCAGGGCAATGGCTGGGCCACCAGCAGAGATGGGAAGAGCGGGGGAAAGGCTGAGCTGGAAAGAAGCTGATGAGCTGAGCTGCTCTGTATTCTTTTTCTCATCTTTTATTGCTTTTTTTCTTTATAATCCATGCATTCAGCTCTTGGCTTTTCCACATTGATTTTGGGTTGAGAAGATTGATGGAGGAGGCTTCTAAAGGGAGAGAGCACCCAGAGACAGGAGGCAGAGGACACTTTCAGGCCAGTAGGAGGCCTGAGCCATAGGAGGGGCACAAAGGAAAGTGGGGAGGGGACACACAGGAGCCACATGGGGTGGAGGACCTAAGCACTGGGCAGGAGCAGGGGCACGAGGTAAGGGCAGCAGTGGGACGAGGCACATGGGCTGTCAGGGCCTGCAGGCAGCAGCGGAGGAGTACAGCTCTGGTCATAGTGTGGGTGCATTGAACAAAGCGAGGTCGGTGACAAGCAGTCTGGCAGAGAGAGACAGAGGAAGAAAGGCAGGGTTAGCTTGCTCAGGGAAAGGTAGATTTGAGCCTGCAGGAAGGCACCCAACAAAAAGCAAGGACCCAAAGGAGCCAGAGTGAACGCGTCCATCCATTCATTCTCTCAACAAATATTTACCATGTGCCTCTATGTGCCAAGCAAGCTCTGGGTTTGGAGCAGAGAATTAAAGAGATGAAAAGTCCCTGCCTGCTTAGAGCTTCTATTTGAATGAGGGGAACTAGACAATAAACAAAGCACATGTCATAGGCCACACTGCAGGTGATGGCAACGGCTGCAGAGCGGGGAAGGGCAGGAAATGGAAATGAGGGAGGGGCTGTTGTGACTGCAATAGGGTGGCTGGGGAAGGCCTTGCTGCGAAGGAGACTAAGGAGGTGAGGAAGCAGGCCATGAGGATAACTGGAGGAAGAGCATGTCAGGCAGAAGGAACAGTCAGTGCAAAGGCCCTGAGGTGGGACTGTGCCTGGTGTGTTCCAGGAATGGCAATGAGGCCAGGGTAGCTGGAGGGAGTGGGGGGCGGGGGAATGCATAGGTTGTAGGACAGGAGGTCAGGGAGGTAAGGAAGAGGGGCCCTATCAGGAAGGCCTTGTCAGTCAGAGTAAGGACGTGAGATTTATCTGTGGGAAATGGGGAGCCATGGGAGGGCTTTGAGCTGGAGCATGATATGATCCGACTCAGAGTAGTGACTGGAAAAGGGAGGTGAGTAATCTGAAGACTGGGAAGCTGCCTTCCTAAGGGAACAACCTTCCCTGAGGCCAAGCTGGGTCATAGGTACTGGGAAAGGGATGGCTTCCCTGAGAGCAGATGGAGCAGAAACAGGGCCCAGGAGGGGATGGGAACCATGAGCTTCCAGGCCTCTGCACTCCTCTGCTCCTAAAAGCGGCTGCACTGAGACCTGCCCTCACACCCACCCTCAGGGTATCCATGCTCCTGGCAGACCTGTCAGAGGGGCAGCCTGCAGACCAGGGCAGCCTCAGTGCACCACCCGGAGCCCAGCCTTGCCCCCGGAGCCATCCTCTTCCCCTCTACACCCACCTGCCAGCCTTTGTGGGCCTCAGGGGAAAGACCTGTCATCTCTCACTCCCAAGATGGCCTGCCTCTGGGAAGGCCCTGGCCATGGCTTCTAAAAACCTCCCATCAGCAATGGAACCCATGGAGCCAGAGTAGTCAACCTCGCAGCATTCACTGGCTGTGTTTCACTCTAGAGCTTCAGCCTAACCTTTTTTCCCCAGCCACTGTGGGCATCTGCAAGAGTATATATCTCTATAACCAGGTACATAGGCCTACTGGACCCCTCCTTTAGAAAAGTGTCTCCTCACAGCCTGAGACAGCAGTTTCCCTTAGAACTTGGAGAACAGCAGAAGTCCCTGGTGGGCAGAGGTACTAATGGCAGCCATGTTGGAAGAGGAGGTCCTGTTAGACTGGTGGCCCTGTTGGAAAGGGAACACCCCAAACCAGGCATTGAGATCCCATCACTGTGGATCTGGAGCTCTGGAGAAATGCTGCTGCCCCTCTTTGTCCTCGCCACCCCAAACTCTCAGCCTCCAGGAGCCCAAGTGTACTCAGCTGGGTGTGAAAGGCGCTGCCTTCAGCTTTAGAGTCTATTCCTAAATCCTCTTAAACAACAAAGTTTAGCCTCCCTGCTTGCCTTACGAAAGTCGACACTTTTGTACTCTACATGAAGTTGAACATTAAAAATAATAGCTTTTTTCTTGCAGTATACACTTTCAATATTAATTTTCCATGCTTCAGGATAAAATATATGACCATTAAGTCACTACAGTAAGTTGAAAAACAAGATTACTGCTTTCACATCCAATGTGAGTCACTAATAATCTTGCTGTTATCCTGACATTATGGTCAAAAGATACTGCTGCTTTTAACATTATGGGGACTAAATGTGCCCGACATGATGGTTTGGTGAAAGGGAAGACAGAGGAGGAGAGACTATAGTTCTATTGGTGTGGGTGTGATGTCTCTAAACTCTTTATCATGGAGAATTTCAAACACACACAAAAGTTGAGAGACTCATATGTGCGACTGCTGGGACCCATCACCAGCTCCGAGGACCTGTACCCAAGGCCAGCCCAGACTCACTCGCACTCACCCCCGACCCTGGGATGCTTTGAAGCAAGCCCCAGATACCACCGACTTCACCCTCACGATCCTAGGTTTTGTTAATAATGTAGAGGGTTATCATCAAGGGGTAAGACCTCTGTCAGCAGCCTTCCCTCTCTACTTCAGTGAAACTGAGAGATGAATGTCAGCCCGACTGATCCCCGGAGGGCCTGGGACTCCCATCAGTCTCCAGACCTGAGCAGCGGGGACCTGGCTGCAGCCACAGCAGAAGATGTGTCTACAGCTTGACGAGGGCCGGAGAGGGGAGCGGGAATGGCAGGCCGCATGGAAGGCCTTGCTCAAGTGCCCCCTGGATGGCTGACACCCATGAGAAAAACATTCCACCTGTAAGAAATGACCTTTGGAAAAAAACTCATGTGATCCCATCATTTAACACCAGCTTAAAATTATTCCTGGGACCCTCCATGGCCCTCAAGAGCAAGGCCAGACTTGCCTTGTGTGCTCCAGCTATGATGCTCTGCTCCCCCCATCCCCACCACCCACTTCCTTCACCTCCCCTCCCATTTCACCTCTCCTCAGGGCCTCCTCCACACACACTGGACAGGCCACTCGAGGCCCCTCTAGGAGACACCCTGGCTGGGTCCCTTGTGCCAGGTCTCAGCAACCTCACGCCTGCTGCTCTCCCCATCTGGAATGTACAAATCCCTCCCCTTCCCACCAGCCATGCACCTGATGGTCCTTCAGAGCTTAGCTTTCATTACCTCCAGGAAGCCTTCACTGGACTCCCCAAAATAAGCCACCCCCTATGTTCAGAAAGCACCCTAGACTGCTTATCATGGAATCATTTTGTACAACAAATATTTACTGAGCTCCCACTATGTTTCAGATACTATTCTAGCCATTAATGATATAAAAGTATAAGGAAAAAATATAAATAGACGTGTGCCCTCCTGGAAGTTCTATTCCAGTGGGCAAAGACAGAAAACACACTCATAATAATTTAAATAAGATCACTTCGAGTTCTTGTAAGTTCTACAAAGAAGATAAAATGGAGTAACAAGTAAAGATGGAACAGGGGTTACTGATTTAAGCAGGGTAGCCAGGAAGGGACATTTAACTGGTGTAGTGGTTTTTAAAAATGGCCACAAAATTCTTCAGCATTCTTCCCCTTCAGAGGTGGCGTCTATGTCCCCTCCCCTTGAATCCGGGCATGCTTGTGACTACTTCAATCAATTGAGGACTGCAGAAGTGATACCAAGAGAACTCCAAAGCTAGATGACAAAAGGCCATGGAGCTTCTGCTTGGTTCCCAAGAACACAGGCACTGAAGCCCTGAGCTGTCCTGCGAGAAGTGTGACGAGCCGGAGGCTGCCATGCTGTGAGGAAGCCCAGCCAACAGGAAAGGCTACAATGTAGGTGCTCTGGTCAGCTGTCCCAGATGAACTGAGGGCTGGAGTTTTCCCAGTGCAGGTGCCAGGAGCTTCCAGATAAGTCCAATGCCCCGCTATAGATCACCCCAGCCTTTATGTGTTCTCAGCTGAGACTCCAGTCATGGTGGAGCAAAAGCAAGCCATCTGCTATACCCTGTCTGAACTCTTGCCCCCTGGAACCCATGAGCATAATAAAATTCTTCTTTTATGCCTCTAGGTTTTGGAATGGTTTGTCATGCAGCAGCAGTAACCAAAACACACAAGTCTTGAATGATAAGAAAAGGTGGACATCCAGAGAGGTAGGTGTAAAGAACACAGCAAGTACAAATGCCCTGAGGCAAGACCAAGCCTGGCCTCTTGAGAATATTATAGGCCAAGTAAAAAGCTAGGATTTTATTCTAAGCATTATAGGAAACCATTGGAGGGTTTTGAGCAAGGCAGAGACATGACCTGATTTATGCCTTATAAAGATCCTTAGCCACACCAAATGTTGACAGGACATGGGCAGGTGGAGGTTTCATCCACTCCTGATGAGGGCATACATTCTCTAAGAAAAAAAATGTCATTCTAGATCAGGTAAATAGTCCAGTGTTGTTTCTCTCACAAACTCCCCAGAAGACACTGGTCATGAGGGGCAGGCTGCCTTCCACAGCTTCCCCCTCAACTCTACCCCAATGCTCATGGAGCCCCTCCCACTCTTCCCACTTCCCCTGGAGCGTCTGAACACCCCTGTCTGCCCATCAGTGGGGCTAAGCATGTCTGCCTTCTCCTCACCTTCCCACCTTCCCTCATTCCCTCTCCCCTTCCTCTTCTCTCACCTGTAGCCCAAGTGAGTGACTTCTCCCCTCATGTTACTACTTTACTGCTCACCTGGACTATAGTATCAGCCTCCTCACAAGCAGGCCTGCCTTTACCCTTACTCTCCCATTCTCCATGCAGCAGCCTGAGGGAGTTTTGTAAATAAACTTGTGATTGAAGCAAAATGTACATAAAGTGAAGTGCACATGTCATAAGTGTACAGCTTGGTGACATTTCACAAAATGAACTTACAGCCATGTCACCAGCATCCAGATCAAAAGTCAAGGAGCCTGACCAGCCCTGCAGAAGCCCCCTGGGGCCCTTTTCAGTGACTACACTCTATTCCCAAGGCTCACCATTGTCCTGGCTCCCAACAGATAAATTAGTTCCGCCTGACTTTGAACTTTGTAGCAATGAAATCTACAATATGTGTTATTTTGTTTTTGGCTTCTTTTGCTCACTATGTTTCTGAAAGTTGCCATGTTGTTGCATGGAGCAGGGTTTGCCCATTTTTGTTGCTGTCTGCTGTTCTATTGTGTGATAGCCACTTGTATAGTTTTCAAGTTATTTATTTGTTTGTAAGTAATGATGTAATCATATATTGACCCTAAGGGAAGATTTCTTGAGGAGCAGGATGATATACACAGCAGAAAAGAGCCAAGAGATTGGCAGATAAATGGAGTTGGGGGGCCCTGATCACACCACACCTAAAGCTCATCAACCACCAGATTCTTCAGTTCTTTAAGCCATTACATCCCCTTATTATTTAAGCCAGGTGGAGCTGGATTTTCTGTCACATACAGTTGAAGTCATTCTAATTGTTACAGAAGGCTAGGAAGGAAAGGGCCTTGAGGAGGTTGAAGGAATGCCACAGAAGAATACACAGGACAGGAAGAAATGAGAAGCCTTGGGTCAAGGCAAATAGGAAAGCAAGTATGTGGGTTCATTTCAAGGCCAGAGCACCTCTAGGAAGGGTGATAATTTGAATAAGAGTTTAGTAAATATTCACCCCTGTCCCCCTCTCTCTATGGCTCAGAGCACCCTACTGCCTCACCACCACCCCACCCCCGTCATTGATGTTGTGCTGGACCACATGACCTAGTTTGGCCAATAAGATGGTTAGCAGAATCTAATGTAAACAAAGGCTTAAAATGTGCTGGTGTGGCTGAGCTTGGCCTCCTGGGCTTCTGCCATCACAATGAGAAAAAAAGTGCCCCAGGTAACCCAAAGGTCCAGTGAGGATAAAAGACAATGGAGCAGACCTGAATCCAACCTGCAGCCTAAAGCCAAACCCAGATGACCAGCAGATGCATGAGTATGAATAAATGTTTTTGGTTATATGCTGCAGGTTCCGGAGGTGGTTTGTTATACAGCAGGATTACAACAGATGACTGATACACAAGGCAAGAGGAAGGATCAATAATTCACCTGGGAGGGTTGATGAGTGTCCAGGCTGCTATAACAAAGTACCACACACTGGGTGGCTGAAACAACAGAAATGTACTGTCTCACAGTCTGGAGGCTGGAAGTGCAAGGTCAAGGTGTTGGTGGGGTTGGTTCCTTCTGAGGGCGAGAGGGAGGATCTGATCAGGCCTCTCTCCTTGGCTTGTGGATGGTTGTCTTTCCCCTGCATCTCTTCATCATCTTTCCTCTCTGTGTGTCTGTCTCTGTCTCCAAATCCCCTTAATAAGGACACCAGTCATATTGGATTGGAGCCCACCTTTATGACCTCACTTTAACTTAATAACCTCTGTAAAGACCTTCTTTTCAAGTAAGGTTACATTCTGAAGTACTGGGGCTTAAGACTTCAACATATGAATTTTGAGGGGACACAGTTCAACCCATAATAGAGTGTATGTTTGTGATCATGGCAAAAACACTAACCACAATAATAGGGAAAATTCTCACTGCTACTCAGACCAAACATCTGGCCACTCCATACCATATTTGGGTTTCTACCATGGGCTGATGTGGTGGGTTCTCTGCAGTATGGAAAGAGGCAGAAAAGAAAGAATATAGAAAAGGTTTGGAGTCAGAGAGTCATGCATTGAAGCCCTAACTCTGCAACTAATTAGCTGTCTGACCTTGATTATTTGAACCCTCTAAGCCTCAGTGCCCTCATCTGTAAAATAGAGACGTCAATTCTATCCCACTGAGTTGTTCTGATGATAAAATCACGTTTGTCATTTACATTCACATTTGGTAAGTTACAGAAAAGCCAACAAACCATGGCTTAAACAAGTAAAAGATGTGTTTGTTTCATACAGAAAGAAAAGAGGGTGGCTACCTGGGAGTGGTATGGCAGCCCAACAATATCCCCGAAGACCAGGTTTCTTCTGTTTTCTTTTCTAATATCCTCAGCATGTGACTTTTGTCCTCATGATCACAGTATAGCTGCTGCAACTCCAGGCATGAGTCTGCATTCCAGACAGGAAGATGAGGGATGGGGGTGCGTGAAGGAGGACAAAGGGCTAAAGGGGCATGCCAGCTGAGATGACCCTTTGCCAAAAACTTCCTTTTACATCCAATTGGCCAGATCTGGGTCACATGGGCACCAGCTGCAAGGGAGCCTGGGAAATAACAGATTTGTGCTTACCAGTCTCTATAATTGAGGAAAGCAAGGGAGAAGGCACTGCATATAGCCAGTCCACAGTGTCTGCCATGTCAGATAGGCCAAAACTTCGAGCATAGTACCAGTAAAACCATGTATTTAATAAATGTTTTCCAAAGTTCATTTTATGGAAGAACACGTTTCAGACAAAGCATGGGCTCTCCAACCACTTGAGTCACTGTGATTGCTCTAAACCTTACACCAGATTTCCCCACCACCAGTTATTATTTGGAGACTGGGAGAGACCAGACTGAGCATCACAGAATCTGATTCCACCCCCTCCCCTCCTTCGCCAGTATAGAGTCCAGATCCTGCAAGAAGAGCTGAGAAACCCTTCCCAGCTCTCTGGGACAACATCCAAAATCTGCAACTGCCAGCCAAGAGTTAGGAGCATTCAAAGGTGCTGGACTGTGGCAGAAGTGTCCCTGGCCACAGAGAACCAGCTGGTAGCTCTAAACACCCTCCAAGACCACAGCTATTGGCTGACCTAACACAGAGACCCACAGAAAGAGCACTCTCCCCAACCAAAAGGGGTCAGCTCTCAGAACACTGCTTACCAACTTTCTCATACACATGCCCAATTTTCGTAAGGTCCAAAAACTTCTCCTTGCTGCACTTTTAGTATCTGTTAAAAACAATATGATGACATAAAGCAACTAGGAATTCTATAAGGCTTGGTAATACCCTATTTTACTCGTCACAGCATCACTGTAGACATTTGGATATGGGCATATTTCTATGTGTGAGACAGGATATTTATTCTGCCTACATATGTGCAAACTGCCTGGCCCAGAGATGGATTGGAGGGCCCCTTGCTATTACCAGGCAGCCTTGGCACTGAGTACAGAGGTCAGATGCCACGAGATCCCAGGAGTTAAGGGGTCCCTGGAGAATGCTCATATAGCTTTAGCTGAGCAAGGCAGACTAGCTGTCAGAGAGAAGCCAATGTTGGGTTAGGAGGCTTCAGTGAGGGGGCCCGTTGGTTTGGAGAAAATGCCTTCCAATAGCCCTCTCAGGACAGGTGCAAAACTGCTCTTAATGTGTCCAAAAAGGTCAGAGAATGAATAATGAATCTGTGGCATGCTGCATTTTGTAGCCACTTGATTAATGAACATTTTCTTCTCAAATATGTCCTACCCCCAGCCCACCCCGTTCCACCCCCATCCCTAAAACTCCCCAGCTCGTGCCATGCTGTTACCTTTGGGCCTGCAGTGGGCTGAAGCCAGTCAACTCTTCCTAACTGTGTAGTCCAAGGGGACAACTCTGGGAAGGAGTGTCTGCCACTGCCACCTTGTCTCTTTGTACTTTGGAAGCTGGGATTGCCTTTGCTTCCCTCCTCTCTAGATGTGGTCTTTCTCAGGACCTACAGCTCAGACAAGCTTCACGCCACAGGGGGCTTCTTCCCCTTCTGCTCAGATCAGCTGGGGCCAAGCTGAGCTGTCCGTTGAGCCAGCAAGAGAGAACCACATAACCACACAGGCTGCAGGAAACCCCAGGGCACGTACCCACCAGCCACCTGGAGGCCCCTTGGCTCCTTGAAATGCAGCTGGGTCTCTAGAGCCCAGCAGTTTCCCTGTCTCTCCTCCCTGCCCTGCTCCAGGCCTCGCGGGCCTCCTAACAGTCTCCCTGCTTTCTGTCTTCCTTTTTCAAATACCGTCCTGTAGTTATTTTTAAATGTAGAATTTATCACCTCACCAACTTGCTTAAAACTTTTTGGTGGCATCCCACTGACAAAGCCTTAAACTGAAAAGGCCCCTGAGACCCCCTCAGGATAGGCTATACCCTTCCTTCGTCTTTCTCCAGGCCTCTCCATCCTGCCTCAGGGCCTTTGGACCACCCCTACCCCCACCCGCAGCCCCCAGCCTGGGAAACTGTAACTGGTGCTCATCTACTTAACCCCATTCTCCCCTTCTTCCACTTCCAGTTTCAGATCACATGTGTCTTCTGCAGGACAGACTTCTTGGGTGCCTGAGACCAAGTCAGAGCCCTTATACCCTCTCAGATGCACCAGTGTGATGGCCGCATGGCAGACGGCAAGTTTATACATTCGTGGTCATGTGGCAACTGTGTCTCCTTAGGTTGTCAGGTCGGGGAACCCAGGCACAGGGTGTGTTTGCTCCATTTGCAAAGCCCCAGTGTCAATCACTGCCTCCTCCCTAAATATGTGCCCAGTACCTATTTCTTGATGGAATAAAGGTAGAAATAAAAATGCATTCATTTTCAATTACTTTTTCCTAATTTTAAAACATAATGCATTCCTTTAGAAAATGTAAAAAAAAAAAAGAAAATTAGATCAACCATATTCCAGAGATAAGCACTGATAACAATTTTGTCTTTCCTTGCCATCTTTTATCCTTTTTGTTTTACTAAACTAAGATTCTATTGACTATACAGTACAAAGCATTATAGAACAATTATTGCTCGAGAGACATGAATGTACTATTTCCTCTATTCTTTTTTCTGTCACTCTTTTTTCTGATTTAACAATACAATGTAGCCACCGTAGAAAATTTGGAAATTACCAAAAAAGTATATAAAAGAAATGTAAATTACCTATAATTGCAAGCGGAGGATTTTCCACTGGTAACATAGCCCTGTGCTTCCTTTCAGTAATTTTTCTATGCCTAGATTTTGCTGCATTTATTTCTGAAAAAAATCACAACACTTTTCCAAGTGTTTTCCACCCAGAATGGGAAAAGGGGTGTTTCTGGGTGGGCTTTTACCTGGGCCCCTGCCCTCCTAAGCTGCTTAAAGTGTGGGAGTGGGGGTCCCCTGGGGTGGGCAGGCTCTATTAAGGCCTAGTTGGTGGTGGCTGGCTGGCCTCAACCCCACCCCCAACCCAACCCGCCCCCAGGCCCGAAGGCTTTTTGTGTGCCGCAGGCCATCCAGGCCTGGAGTGCTTTTGTAACCTGATCACCTTCATCTCTGCAGGTTTCCTTAACAAGGCCAAATTTATGTGCCCCAAAGGGAATCCAAGTTGCCCTCCTCTGCCCGGAGCCCAGCCCTTCCACCAAAGCCCCAGGGCATATGCACGGGTCCCTGGTGTCAGGTCGGATACTCCACCTCTCTTGAGTTCTGGGGACGCGAGAAGTGGAGTCATAAACAGGAAGCATTTCCACCGCGCCTAGTGGAAGGCGAGCGGGGCTGCTGGGTGGATTCAAGTCTGAACACTAAAGAGGCGCTGGCTGAGTGCTCAGGGCCACCTCGGTCACTCGCTCTCACCCTGCAAGGGTTCTGGTTGTCATTTCTCCGTGGACTTGGCAGTCAAGTGAAGGCAGGGGGGTTATGATGCTCAGCTCAGCCAGCAGGCAGGCAGGCAGCCCCCACCACACCTGGGGAGGTAGGTAGGCAGTGCAGGCATCCACATATGCTGGGAATGAAGATAACCCCAGCCCCAAAAGTCCTGACTGAGTCTT
>JAVSCE010001479.1:0-118262 GCA_032199065.1 Smutsia gigantea | reverse complement strand
CTTTTTTTTAAATTGTCTTCCCTCTCACTGTCAGGAAGGAGATAAACTATGTTAATACAACTGTATTCAGATGCAGAGAAAATGGAGTGAGCTTTGTCCCTTTGCCTGGGCTCCCTGAAGACCACACCAGTGACTCCTGCAAGTTGAGCCAAGATATTATATAGACTTCAAAGAGCTGGAGTCATGTCAGCGCTGACCATGTTTCTCAGCATCACCCACCCCTACAGCCTTCAAGATAGACAGGAAAAAAGATAGAAGCACAGGAATTGTATGGGAGTGGAGTGAAGTTGAAGTTTGTCCTGACAGAATTAGAAAGCCACTCCTTAGTCACCTCATTTCAATTATGAAAAAGTAGAAAGTTTTGGTCACATAAACCCACATACCAACTTGAGTCAACCCAAAACACTTTTCAAGAAAACAGTAGAATCTTCATGTCCTCATTTAACTCTGATATACCCAGAGAAGTAGGCTATTTGATCGAATGAAGAAACTGAGCTCCTTGAAGTCTAATGTGGTTGAATTACCAAATGCAGCACAGCTATTAAGCCAGAGTCAGAATGGAGTTCAGTTCAACAGCTACTCCTAGTGTGAAACAATTACTCTCTCATGTGCCTGACCTTGGCTAGGTACGGGAGAAATAACAACATAGCCCTGCATAATGCATTTCACAAGTGGTGATTTGTAGTCATCGGGGTCATGAGAATACTTGAAAATTTGGTGAAAACTGTGGATCCTTTCCCTGGGGGTGGAAACACAAATGTACACACCCACACAACTACACACATAAACACACAATCTTTGCATATGAGTCTACAATTTCAGAGAGTACAGGTTAAGAATTCCTACCTGCACGAATTCATTTTGTGTCCCATCCGATTTCACACACTAAGCAAATGGTTTCCAAGCCAGATAGTGCCTGAGAGTGCATCCATGCTGACTGACTGGATCTAGTTTTCACAAACAGAAACCAAGAAGCCAGTCTGCTTGGGCGCAACTGAGAGCCTTTGTTCTTTTCACTGCAGGCCGCCTGGACACCAGGCCCTTCTGCAGTGGCCGTGGCAACTTCAGCACAGAAGGATGCGGCTGTGTTTGTGAACCTGGCTGGAAAGGCCCCAACTGCTCTGAGCCTGAATGTCCAGGCAACTGTCACCTGCGAGGCCAGTGCCTCGCCGGGCAGTGCATCTGTGACAAGGGCTTTGCTGGGGAGGACTGCAGCCAGATGGCCTGCCCCAGTGACTGCAACGACCAGGGCAAGTGCCTGGACGGGGTCTGCGTGTGTTTCGAAGGTTACGCCGGGGCTGACTGCAGCCAGGAGGTCTGCCCGGTGCCCTGCAGCGAGGAGCACGGCCGGTGCGTGGATGGCCGGTGTGTGTGCCACGATGGCTTCGCGGGTGACGACTGCCGCGAACCCCTGTGCCTCAACAACTGCCACAATCGTGGGCGGTGCGTGGAGAACGAGTGTGTGTGTGACGAGGGCTTCACTGGTGAAGACTGCAGCGAGCTCATTTGCCCCAACGACTGTTTCGACCGCGGCCGCTGCGTCAACGGCTCCTGCTTCTGTGAGGAAGGCTTCACGGGCGAGGACTGCAGCCAGCTCACCTGCCCGAACGCCTGCAGCGGCCAGGGCCGGTGCCGGGAGGGCCAGTGCATGTGCGACGAGGGCTTCACCGGCGCGGACTGCAGCAAGAAAAGGTGTCCTGCTGATTGTCACCACCGTGGTCGCTGCACTGACGGGCAGTGTGAGTGTGATGATGGCTTCACGGGAGCCGACTGCAGTGAGCTCCAGTGTCCAAACGGCTGCAGTGGCCATGGCCACTGCGTGAACGGGCAGTGTGTGTGTGACGAGGGCCACACCGGGGAGGACTGCAGCCAGCTGCGATGCCCCAACGACTGTAACAGCCGGGGCCGCTGTGTGCAGGGCAGGTGTGTGTGCGAGCAAGGCTTCCAGGGCTACGACTGCAGCGACATGAGCTGCCCCAGTGACTGCCACCAGCATGGCCGCTGTGTGAACGGCATGTGCGTCTGTGATGACGGCTACATGGGCGAAGACTGCCGGGACCGGCGATGCCCCAGGGATTGCAGCAGCCGGGGCCGCTGTGTGGACGGGCAGTGCATATGTGAGGATGGCTTCACCGGCCCCGACTGTGCAGAGCTCTCCTGTCCCAGTGACTGCCACGGCCAGGGCCGCTGCGTGGACGGCCAGTGCGTGTGCCATGATGGCTTCACGGGCAAAGACTGCAAGGAACGAAGATGCCCCAGCGACTGTCACGGCCAGGGCCGCTGCGAGGATGGCCAGTGTATCTGCCACGAGGGCTTCACCAGCCCAGACTGCGGGCAGCGCTCCTGCCCCAATGACTGCAGTAACTGGGGGCAGTGCATCACCGGCCGCTGCATTTGCAGCGAAGGCCACACCGGGGAAGACTGCTCTGAGGGTGGGTACCAGTGCCCTACGGGGCTGATCACAGCCATGACTGCATGCACACAGTTTTCCAATACATGTCATCTTAAAAACACATGCATGCACAATGACTCTTTGAAGGGGCCTTGGTCATACACCTATTACAGGGTTACCTACTTGAAGGCTCAGTGGCTCAGAGAGGTTATGAGATTGTCCCAAGGACACACAGCTAGTACAACAAAGAGCTGGTATTTGAGTCTGCCTAACTGGTCTACACTGAGTTTAACACCCAGTGCCTAAGTTGAGGTAGATGAAATGATAACCTTCCTTTTGCTAAACATCTACCTTCTTTCCTACTCCCCTGAGACACCATAGTAAACTAACTCCCTCTATTTGGATGGAAGTAAAAATTCACCTAAATGAGTGGACAGTGAGGTTACATAAAACAAACTTTTAAATGCACACTCCATGAAAACTAAATGACAATCCCCTGTGACAAAGACCCCCACAGACCCCTCTCTTGAATCATCTTCATTACTGTCTGTGATCCCAAGGATTGCAAGCTCTTTAGAGGAGCACCATCCTCACAGCACAAGGCATGGTATACAGTAAATGCTCAGTAAACATCAAGTGAAAACACAGCAAAGAACAATAATATTCATGTTTAATGAGAATCTTCTTCGTAATTCCCCCATCCACCCATATTATACTTGTCATAATGTAGAATTTCTGCCCCCTGGCTAAAGGTATTGAGAGAGAAAGAATAGATAAATAGCTCTGTGTTTAACACAGCCAAAGCAGGGAAGCCTGGTTGGAAAGAACACCAGGCTGGCAGGGAGGAGATGTGAGTCCCAGATCTGATGAGATAAACAATGTTAGGCAAGTCCCTGTGCCTCACATCTGGAAAGCGGGAGTTGGGCTACATAAGCCTAAACCCTTCCAGTGCTAAGGGTGTATGACTTGAAGTTCAGAGCAGAGAGCTAAGCTCAGGCTGCACTTTCCCATGCAAATGGCCTGAATCTGAATTAAGGCCCAGGGAGTGGAGAAGTCAGAGGAACCAGGTCCCAGAGAACCCTGAAGGCCATGCTGCAGACCTCAAGGCTAAAACCTTTAAAGATGGTTCACAAGAGGAGGTCCTTGATGAGTTCTACATTTTAGAAAATGAAGCTGGATTTCAGGCCTCTGAGGCTGGCCGTAGAAGAGACAGGTCAAGGGGAACAAGCAAATGTTTGTCCAACAAATATTCTAGTTTAGAGTATAGACTACCTTACCGACGCTATCTGACCCATGCTGTCCTTTCTTATTCCTGCCAGTGTCCCCTCCCAAAGAACTCATCGTGACCGAAGTGACAGAAGAGACGGTAAACCTGGCCTGGGACAATGAGATGCGGGTCACCGAGTACCTCGTCATATACACACCCACCCATGAGGATGGCCTGGAGATGCAATTCCGTGTCCCTGGGGACCAGACGTCCACCACCATCCGGGAGCTCGAGCCGGGCGTAGAATACTTCATCCGCGTGTTCGCCATCCTGGAGAACAAGAAGAGCATCCCTGTCAGCGCCAGGGTGGCCACTTGTGAGTGAGCGGCCTCAACTGCCCTCTGCTCGCCCAGGGCAGGGCATGCCACCATGAGTTACCGCTGCATCTGTGCCCCGTATCTCTTAGCTGTCCTTTCAGAGTCATACTAGTTAAGACCCTAGAATCTAATCCCTAGAAGCCCACTGAATATATTTTTAAAGAAACTTTTCATATATTAACTCATGTAACTCACAATAACTGTTGAGGTAGGAGCTATTGTTAACCCATTTTGCAGATGAGGAAACTGAGGCTGAGTTTGAGCATCTCACCCCAAATTACACAGTTAGTAAGTGGTGGAGACAGGATTTAAGCTCTGGCAGTCTTGCAGATTTATGCTCTTAATGACTCTGTTCTACCACTACCTTTCTATGGAGCTCACTCTCTTTCTACGCTGTTCTTTAAAAAGTGGAAACATTAAGGCTCAAGTTACTCCTCTAAGAATCCAATAACATTATAACTATCTTTCTACCTGAAAAGCAAGTTGTGCCTAGAAACTGGTCCTTTTTGCTTAGTAATAACATTGCCTGCCATGTATTAAATTTGTGCTACATGCCAGGAGCCATACTCAACATTCTATATAGAATATATCATTCAGTCCTCAAAACATTCCCAAACGCAGGCTTACTTACCTCCTTCTCCTGAATATAGATACTTAAGTGTGGGACATTTTGTGCAATCTGCCCAAGCACACAAAATTGAAATGGTGGAGCTTACATTCTAGCCCAACTCTGTCTTATTCCAAACCTTGTGTACATAATAGGTTTAACCATAGGTGAAATTGCCAATATTAAAGCATATGGTTGGTCCTAAAATTAATTTTCATACAACCTCACAGCAGAGAGCATCCTGGAAGAATTCTTAAATAGACTCCACCTGTGATGGGGTCACATATCCACCATTAGGGCTTAGCGGAGTCATGGCTATGTCGGCCCATCACACATGCAGCCATCCTTCCCTCCTCTCTTGTTCTTCCTGACAGACTTGCCAGCACCTGAAGGCCTAAAATTCAAGTCCATAAAGGAGACATCTGTGGAAGTGGAGTGGGATCCTCTGGACATTGCTTTTGAAACGTGGGAGATTATCTTCCGGAATATGGTAAGGAGCAGTCTTATTTCCCTGCAGGGATCTGAAAGATGGTCACAGGGCTCTGTAGACATTTTTTTTTTTTGGTATCGTTAATGTACAATCACCTGAACAACATTAAGGTTACTAGACCCCCTATTATCAAGTCCCCCCACATACCACATTAAAGTCACTGTCCATCAGCACAGTAAGATGCTATAGAATCATTACTTGTTTTCTCTATAAATACTGCCTTTCCCATGTCCCCTGCTGCTGTATTATGTGTGCTAATCGTAATGACCTTTCCTCCCCTTATTCCTCCCTTCCCACCCATCCTCCCCAGTCCCTTTCCCTTTGGTAACTATTAGTCCGTTCTTGGGTTCTGTGAGTCTGCTGCTGTTTTATTCCTTCAGTTTTTCCTTTGTTCTTATACTCCACAGATGAGTGAAATCATTTGATACTTGTCTTTCTCTGCCTGGCTTATTTCACTGATCATAATACCCTCTAGTTCCATCCATGTTGTTGCAAATAGTAGCATATGTTTTCTTCTTATGGCTGAATAATACTCTATTGTGTATATGTACCACATCTTCTTTATCCATTCATCTACTGATGGACACTTAGGTTGCTTCCATTTCTTGGCTTTTGTAAATAGTGCTGCGATAAACATAGGGGTGCATATGTCTTTTTCAAACTGGGCTGCTGCCCATTCTTAGGGTAAATTCATAGGAGTGGACTTCCTAGGTCAAATGGTATTTCTATTTTGAGTTTTTTGAGGAACCTCCATAATTCTTTCCACAATGGTCGAACTAGTTTACATTCCCACCAGCAGTGTAGGAGGGTTCCCCTTTCTCCACATCCTCGCCAACATCTGTTGTTGTTGGTCTTTTGGATGTTGGCCATCCTAACTGGTGTGGGGTGATATCTCATTGTGGTTTTAATTTGCATTTCTCTGATGATTAGTGACGTGGAGCATCTTTTCATGTGCATTCGCCATCTGAATTTCTTCTTTGGAGAAGTGTAAGTTCACATCCTCTACCCATTTCTTAATTGGCTTATTTGCTTTTTGTTTGTTAAGGTGCATGAGCTCTTTATATATTTTGGATGTCAACCCCTTATCGGATATGTCACTTATGAATATATTCTCCCATACTGTAGGATGTCTTTTTATTCTACTGATGGTGTCCTTTGCTGTACAGAAGGTTTTTAGTTTGATATAGTCCCACTTGTTCATTTTTGCTTTTGTTTCCCTTGCCCAGGGAGATATGTTCATGAAGAAGTTGCACATGTTTATGTCCAAGAGATTTTTGCATATATTTTTTTCTAAGAGTTTTATGGCTTCATGACTTACATTCAGGTCTTTGATCCATTTTGTGTTTGCTTTTGTGTATGGGGTTAGACAGTAATCCAGTTTCATTCTCTTACATGTAGCTGTCCAGTTTTGCCAACACCAGCTGTTGAAGAGGCTGTCATTTCCCCATTGTATATATGGCTCCTTTATTGTATATTAATTGACCATATGTGCTTGGGTTTATTTCTGGGCTCTCTATTCTGTTCCACTGGTCTATGGGTCTGTTCTTGTGCCAGTACCAAATTGTCTTGATTACTGTGGCTTTGTAGTAGAGCTTGAAGTCAGGGAGCGTAATTCCCCCTGCTTTATTCTTTCTTCTCAGAATAGCTTTGGCTATTCAGGGTCTTTTGTGGTTCCATATGAATTTTAGAACTATTTGCTCTAGTTCATTGAAGAATGCTATTGGTATTTTAATAGGGATTGCATTGAATCTGTAGATTGCTTTAGGCAGGATAGCCATTTTGACAATATTAATTCTTCCTGGTCAAGAGCATGGGATGAATTTCCATTTATTAGTATCCTCTTTAATTTCTCTTAAGATTATCTTGTAGTTTTCAGGTACAGGTCTTTCACTTCCTTGGTTAGGTTTATTCCTAGGTATTTTATTCTTTTTGATGCGATTGTGAATGGAATTGTTTTCCTGATTTCTCTTTCTGCTAGTTCACCGTTAGTGTATAGGAATGCAACAGATTTCTGTGTATTAATTTTATATCCCAGAACTTTGCTGAATTCAGATATTAGATCTAGTATTTTTGAAGTGGATTCTTTAGGGTATTTTATGTACAATATCATGTCATCTGCAAACAGGGACAGTTTGACTTCTTTCTTGCCAATCTGGATGCCTTATTTCTTTGTGTTGTCTGATTGCTGTGGCTAGGAGCTCCAAAACTATGTTGAATAAAAGTCGGGAGAGTGGGCATCCTTGTCTTGTTCCCGAACTTAAAGAAAGCTTTCAGCTTCTAGCTGTAAGTATAATGTTGGCTGTGGGTTTGTCATATATTGCCTTTTTATGTTGAGTTACTTGCCTTCTATACCCATTTTGTTGAGAGTTTTTATCATGAATGGATGTTGAATTTTGTCGAATGCTTTTGCAGCATCTATGGAGATGATCATGTGGTTTTTGTCCTTCTTTTGGTTGATGTGGTGGATGATGTTGATGGATTTTCAAATGTTGTACCATCCTTGCATCCCTGGGATAAATCCCACTTGATCATGATGATCTTTTTGATGTATTTTTGAATTCAGTTTGCTAATATTTTGTTGAGTATTTTTGCATCTATGTTCATCAGGGATATTGGTCAGTACTTTTCTTTTTTTGTGGTGTCTTTGCCTGGTTTTGGTATTAGAGTGATGTTGGTCTCGTAGATGAGTTTGGGAATATTCCTTCCTCTTCTACTTTTTGGAGAACTTTAAGGAGGATGGGTATTAGGTCTCCACTAAATGTTTGATAAAATTCAGCAGTGAAACCATCTGGTTCAGGTGTTTTGTTCTTAGGTAGTTTTTTGATTACCAGTGCAATTTCTTTGCTGGTAATTGGTCTATTCAGATTTTCTGTTTTGTCTTGGGTGAGCCTTGGAAGGTTGTATTTTTCTAGAAAGTTGTCCATTTCTTCTGGGTTATCCAGTTTGTTACCATATAATTTTTCATTATATTCTCTTATAACTCTTTGCATTTCTGTGGTGTCCATAGTGATTTTTCCTTTCTCATTTCTGATTCATTATGTGCATAGACTCTCTTTTTTTCTTGATAAGTCTGGCTAAGGGTTTGTCTATTTTGTTTATTTTCTTGAAGAACCAGCTCCTGCTTTCATTGATACTTTGTATTGTTTTATTCTTCTCAATTTTATTTATTTGTGTTTTAATCTTTATTATGTCCCTCCTTCTACTGACTTTGGGCCTCATTTGTTCTTTTTCTAGTTTCATTAATTGTGAGTTTAGACTGTTCATTTGGGATTGTTCTTCTTTCCTGAGGTAGGCCTATATTGCAGTATATTTCCCTCTTAGCACGGCCTTCACTGCATCCCACAGATTTTGTGGTGTTGAATTATTGTTGTCATTTGTCTCCATATATTGCTTGATCTCTGTTTTTATTTGGCCATTGATCCATTGATTATTTAGGAGCATGTTATTAAGCCTCCATGTGTTTCCGGGCTTTTTTGTTTTCTTTGTGTAATTTTTTTCTAGTTTCAAACCTTTGTGATCTGAGAAGGTGGTTGGTACAATTTCAATCTTTTTGAATTTACTGAGGTTCTTTTTGTGGCCTAGTATATGATCTATTCTGGAAAATGTTCCATGTGCACTTGAGAAGAATGTGTATCCTGTTGCTTTTGGATGGAGTGTTCTGTAGATGTCCGTTATGACCATCTGTTCTAATATGTTGTTTAGTGCCTCTGTTTATTTATTTTCTGTCTGGTTGATCTGTCCTTTAGAGTGAGTGGTGTGTTGAAGTCTCCTAAACTGAATGCATTGCATTCTATTTCCCCCTTTAATTCTGTTAGTATTTGTTTCAGTTATGTAGGTGCTCCTGTGTTGGGTGCATAGATATTTATAATGGTTATATTTTCTTGTTGGATTGACCCTTTTATCATTATGTAATGTCCTTCTTTGTCTCTTGTGACTTTCTTTGTTTTGAAGTCTTTTTTGTCTGATACAAGTACTGCAACTACTGCTTTTTTCTACATATTAGTTACATGAAATATCTTTTTCCATCCCCTCACTTTTAGTCTGTGTATGTCTTTGGGTTTAAAGTGAGTCTCTTGTAGGCAGCATATAGACGGGTCTTGTTTTTTTATCCATTCAGTGACTCTATGTCTTTTGATTGGTGCATTCAGATGATTTATTTACATTTAGTGTGATTATCGATAGGTATGTACTTATTGCCTTTGCAGGCTTTAGATTTGTGGTTGCCAAAGGTTCAAGGGTAATTCCCTTACTATCTAGCAGTCTAATTTAACTCACTTTGTATGCTATTACAAACACAACCTAAAGGTTCTTTTTTTTTCCTCCTTTTTCTTCCTCATCCTGTCTTTGTACTTTATACATCATATTCTGTACTCTTTGTCTTCCCTTGGGTCACATCTATTTAGCCTTAGGAATACTTCCATCTATAGGAGTCCCTCCAAAATGCACTGTAGAGGTGGTTTGTGGGAGGTAAATTCTCTCATATTTTGCTTATCTGAAAATTGTTTAATCCCTCCTTCAAATTTAAATGATAACCTTGCTGGGTAGAGTATTCTTGGTTTAAGGCCCTTCTGCTTCATTACATTAAATATATCATGCCACTCCCTTCTGGCCTGTAAGGTTTCTGTTGAGAAGTCTGATGATAGCCTGCTGGGCTTTCCTTTGTATGTGATCTTTTTTCTCTCTCTAGATGCTTTTAAAAGTCTATCTTTATCCTTGATCTTTGCCATTTTAATTAGTATATGTCTTGATGTTGTCTTCCTTGGGAGATCTGTGCACCTCCATGGCTTGAGAGACTATCTCTTTCCCCAGATTGGGGAAGTTTTCATCAATTACCTCCTCAATAACACTTTCTATCCCTTTTTCTCTCTTCTTCTTCTTCTGGTACCCATATAATGCTGATATTGTTCCATTTGGATTGGTCACCCCATTCTCTCAATATTCTTTCATTCTTAGAGATTCTTTTTTCTCTCTGTGCCTCAGCTTCTTTGTATTCCTCTTCTCTAATTTCTATTCCGTTTACTGTCTCTTCTATTACATCTAATCTGCTTTTAAATCCCTCCATTGTATGTTTCATTTCTGATATGGAATTTCTTAATGATTGAATCTCCAACTTAAATTTCTTCCTGACTTCTTGAATATTTTTCTGTACCTCCATAAGCATGTGTCTAGTTTTTATTTTGAACTCTTTTTCAGGAAGATTGGTGAGTTATTTTGGTTTCATTTGGCCCTTTTTCCAGGGTATGTGAAATTTTGGTCTGAACCATGTTCTTTGGACGTTTCACATTTCTGTGTGGTGCCCTCTAGTGTGCAGAAACTCCAGTCTCTGGAGCTGCTCGGCCCCTAGAGTGAGGTTGGGGGTCAGAGGGGAGCAGAGCTGGTCCCTGGGGGGAGGAAAGATCTGTTTTCTGATTCCCGTCTGCAGTGGTGTCTCCAGTGTCAGAGCCAGTGGGCCAAGCACACATGTGTAAGCCTCTGTGCTTTGAGTCTTTAGCTGTTGTAGGCGGGGCCTCCCTCTGGCTGGTCTGATGCCATGTAGTGACTGCAGGTTTGCAAGCAGGTGCCTGCCAGTAGGAAGGCTCAGCAGGCTGTGTGTCACAGTGGGGGGCCTTGGAGCTGAGTAGGCAGCCAGGGGGATGGAGCACCTGAAGCTCCTCCAAGTTCCCAACCAGCTGGGCAGGGCACACCCAGACATCCTGTCCAGCTCTCCCTTCTCCTCTGCAGCAACTCCGTGCAAACCCCGCCCCTTCAGCAGCCCTCTCGCTGCTAGGAAGCCTCTCAGACCGCCCGCCCTTCCTCTAGCACAGAGCGGCCGGGTGTGGATCCCATCCTGCACAAACGGCTGGAATGTCAGCCTCCCAGGCCCTCCGCCCATCCGAGCTCCCCAACATCCAGAGTACCACACAATATAGGCTTCCACTCACAAAGCAGATCTCCAGGACTAGGTGTTCAGCAGTCCCAGGCTTCCACACCCTCCCTGCTCTGTTTCTCTTCCTCCCACCAGGGAGCTGGGGTGGGGGAAGGGCTTGGGTCCCGCCGAATTAAGGCTTTCGTACATTACCCTGTTTCGTGAGGTCTGCTCTGTTTGTGAGGTCTGTATGCAGTCTGGTTCAGCCTTCTTTCTTCTTGCTGTTTTAGGGTTAGTTATGTTAATTAACTATATTTTTGTACTATTTGTGGTTTGGGGAGGAGTTCTCTGTGTCACCTCTCATGCCACCATCTTGCAGGATCTCTATCTCTGTAGACTTTTATATTAACTTTTCTTCTTTGGCTTTTGGTGGGAGACAAAGCCTGATTAGCCCCTGTGTGTTTGCATATGTATTTTAAGTGACTTTTATAAGTCAATGAGCATAGCACTTAGGGCTAAGATCTTAGACAAATACATGTTAAGTCATCTCTGAGTTCTGATTGTTCCCTGTACTCTTGCAAATCTCTTCTCAGAAGCAAAGTAGAGAATGAATGGTCTCGGTCTCAGAATGCTTCCAGGCATGTCTGAGATTGAGTATCCCCTCTCTCTGGGCCTAAAAGAAGATGTGAGGCAGGGGAATGGGTTCCTGAGTTTAAGCCCAGCCTCCAGCCACAAACTAGTTGTGTAACTCGGGACAACCACCTGATGTCTGTGATGCTGGCTTCTTAGACCATCAAAGGAGGGACTGAGTTAGTGGCTCCAGAATCGCTTCAGCTCTCCATTCTGTCACTTGACTTGAGTGTCAAAGGAGTGAAGAGAGGGGTTTACAAGAGGGAGAAATGAACGTGAGAAATGTTCTTAGCATCTCTGTATTCTCAGCGCCCACCATACTGATCTGATGCCTGGTGAGTGCTCAGTGACTTCCTGAAAAAATAAAAGAGGAGGGAATGAATGTAGAATGAATGAATCACATAAATGAAGAAGCTGGAACCTGCTTTAGGTCTCACCAGGGTGCTCCTATCCTGCAGAATAAAGAAGATGAGGGAGAGATCACCAAAAGCCTGCGGAGGCCAGAGACCACCTACCGGCAAACTGGCCTTGCCCCGGGGCAGAAGTACGAGATATCTCTGCACATCGTGAAAAACAATACCCGGGGCCCTGGTCTGAAAAGGGTAACAACGACCCGTGAGTATCACCTTTACTACCACTGATGCAGTGCTAAGCCTGATCATATTCTGGTTGATAATATTACCTCTTATATACCATCTGTATCCATGAGCTTTTGCTATATAAAAAACAAGTCCAAACTTACTGGTTTAAGACAATAATTCTGTACACTGGTGACTTGGGGTTGGCCTCAGCTGGGCAATTCTTCTCTCCTTGACTGGGCTCACTTGATGCCTCTGTGTGGGCTGAGGGCCAGCTAACCTAGGGGGGCCTCAGCCAGCATGGTGTCTTTCTCTCAACATCTAGGATGTTCACCTGGGACTACTCACATGGCAGCTGAGCTGACTCAGGAATGGCACCATATTACTCCTGTAAGAGCAAAGCACAAGGCCAGTCCAGATTTCAGGGGCAGGGAAACGGGTCCATCTCTTGATGAGAGGAGCTTCAAAGTGACATTTCAAAGGAACACAGATACAGGCAGATAAATGTGTGAGACCACTGCAAATAACCTACCACATCATCTAATTTAATACTGTATCTGTCCTGTGAAAGAGGTAGGGCAAATATTAATGTTATTATTTTTCAAGAGTAGAAGCTGAGGCTTAGAGAATCTAAATCAATTTGGTGAACACCATATGGCAAATACAACCAGAGTCACAGTTTTAAGCCAGCGTCTGATTTTGTAACTTGAACCCCATTGACTAGGCCCTGGTTTCAGTGGAAGGTTGATTCCATGTCTTCAACAGGAACCTAAGTAAAATGTCACTCAGTACTAATGATGTCAGAACTTCTTGGGGGTAGAATAGGATTTGGCACTGCTAGATCATTTGGTGGGAGAAAAAGTCTGAATTTGAAGTTGTTCTACCAGGAAGCATATTTTTTTAAGCAAATAAACAAATAAAAGTATTTTGCTTGCCATTTGGGAAAACCTACTTATCTTCTTCAAGTTAGCGTATGAGCCAACTCTTCAAGGAATTAACTCTTCTTCTTGGCAGGGGGTTGTTGTAAAGTTAAATCTGTTGACTAACGACAAGACAGAACATCTTGTATTTAAATATTTGCACATTTTGCCTAGCTCAGAACCAATTCATAGGATTGTCTCTTTTATAAGTGTTTTCCATCATCCTGACAACATCTCTCTGTGGTAGGTAGAAGGCAGGTACCAACAGGAAAAAAAATCCTTAGATCACCAGAAAGGCAAAGAAAAGATCAAGCAAATGCTTATTTGCTATAGAGAAAGCTCACCGAAACTGCAATAGACATTTCTTTTATCTGCCCTTCCTTTTTAATCCAAATTTTGGGATTGGCTGCTTTATTTTCTTCTTATTACAGTACAAACATCCCAACATTTACAAAAGCACATAAGTATCAACATTGAGAGGCAGATATTTACCTGTTCATTTGGCTGATACCTGAACTTTTTCCAGCTTTAAAGGACCTTAAAGTTTTGGTGCCAAATCCTTTCTGGCTCTCCATTTACAGGTTGTATTACCGTCATTTCTGGCATATGAATGGTTTTGAGAAGCATCCTCATTTACAGGAGGAAGAGCATGGGCTTTGGACCCAAACAGTCCTGAGTCTGAGTTCCAGGTTCACCACTAACCATCACCTGGAGCAAGTCCACTTACTTAAGCCTCTGATCCACCATCTAGAAAATAGGTTTATAGTATCCTCCTTATGGAGTTGTCATGACAGTGAAGACATAAATGACAAAGTGCTGTGCTTAGCACATGAGAAGCCAAAGGCAATGTTACTCTTCTCTAATCACTGAATCCCAGGTTCTTTAATGAAAGGGCTGCTATGCTAAGGAAGGCAGGGGTATGGCAGGGGTGCTTGCTCACACCTATAAGAACACCGGATAGGTGGCCTCGCTGTTGAACAGCACAATTTTCATTGCATATTTTATGGGTCCATTGTCCGTGGGCTGAGACTCATGTACCAACACCTAAAATTCAAAACATAGACTTTGTAGGAGGCTCATATAATCAGCCATGAATTCGTCTTCCTCCTCATACCCTGCATGAAGTCAACTTCCTTTCATCTCGTCCGGTTTCCTCAATCAATGCTGAAAACAAAAACTTACCATTTTTAAAAATGAAGAAAGAAAGAAACATTGGCTAGATGCCTTCACAGCTTAACTTGAGGCACTTACTAAATGCCTGGTATGTTTTTCATGTTTGCATTGAAATTATTTATATAATTAGAAAAGAGAAAAGAGTTAAGATGTAAATGACAAAGCCTTATGCTATGCCGAGGACTTCAAGAGTCCAAAGATCCACTCTCTAAATGAATGAATGACCCTACCTAAATTGAAAAACTAGTTTGAATAAACTGTAGAAAAAAAATATGCTGCAGAACAATGTGAAAAGTACAATAGTAAGATGTTCTTATTTTTAATTGTGGTTAAGAGCACTCAACATGAAATCTCCCCTCTTAGGTTCTCAAGCGTACAATACAGTATTGTTAACTGTAGGCACCACGTTGTACGGCACATCTCCAGAACTTAAACATCTTGCATAACAGAAACTTCATACCCATGTGGAAGGGAATATGTGTTTATCGGATTGCAACAGGGTCAAAGAAGACTTCTGTTGGGAAGTGACACAGAAGTGAGATTTTGAGGGAAGAATAGGAAAATTTTAGAAGACAGGGGGTGGGGAGCAAGCTCGGCAAGAAGAAACAAAGGAACAGCCAGGTAAGAAACAGCATGATGTGCTCTCAGGGCCCTGAGCAGCCTGCTGTCAAAGCACGAAACACAAGGGTGGATGGGGCAGGAGGGGAATGACGGGGCAGGAGGAAGCCTGAGAGGAGGATACAAAGACAGGCAAGCCTTGAGACAGCCATGACTTTCCTGCCTGAATTCTTTTCATCAAACTCACTTCCATATGCAACTGTCATTGTTCATATCCAGCAGCAGAATTCTAATGGAGAAGTTATTGACCATCCAGGGAGTATTGCCTAATTAAAAAACCAGAGGGACTATGTCAATGTCTTTTCAATGAAGTAGTCCTTAAGCATGTTTCTTGAATTTATGAGAACAACAATTAATGACCATTTATCATGTAACTCCATGTTCTTGCTCTGTGCTTGATGCTTTGCAAGCACTACCTCCTTCACTATTTGAAAAAAACAACAAACCGTATAAGGGAGCTGTCATCATCCCTACTTATGGCTTGCTGAACAGGAAAATGAAGCTCAGAGAGCTAAAATACAGTCAAGTGGTCAGTATATACCTACATGAACACAAATGGATCCGGAGGCTGCAATCCCTCTCTCTGCTCAGCCCCTGGCACTGGCCACAAACTCTGACACCACTCTGTCCTCTGCCCATCCCAGGCTTGGACGCCCCCAGCCAGATAGAGGTGAAAGATGTCACGGACACCACTGCTCTGGTCACCTGGTCCAAGCCCTTGGCTGAGATCGATGGCATCGAGCTCTCCTATGGGATCAAAGATGTGCCGGGCGACCGGACCACCATTGATCTCACACACGATGAGAACCAATACTCCATCGGGAACCTGAAGCCCGACACTGAATACGAAGTGTCCCTCATCTCCCGCAGGGGTGACATGTCCAGCAACCCGGCCAAAGAGACCTTCACAACAGGTAATGGGCCTTCCCCTATTAACAGCACCAGGAAAGAAAAGAATACAAGACTTTCACCCCACCCCATGTTGGGGTGTCTTCCGGCTCCTTTTACAGTAGGAAAATGAAAGGGAGTTTTCATTCCTTTAAACTTTATTTTTAAATATTGTAGCAGTTGATTAATTTTTCAAAGAAAAAATACACCCTAAATAACCTTCCAAAGCAAAATATATGTATATATATTTGCATACATAGAAGGTGCTGGTCTGTCAGACAAAAGTTCTGATTAAAATAAAGCTCAAATATTTTAATAATAATACATGGTACATGGAAAACACGAATTACAAAGTTGCATCCTTCCTCTTCATCTGTGGTATTCTTTTAGAAGCACCAAAGGGTTAGTCATTCACTCAATAAATATTTTTTCAGAGCTCAGTAAGCATCCTATGAGTTACAAGAAATACAGTGATGAATACAACAGACCAGTTCCTCGACTCATAGAGCTTATATAGTTGTTTCTTTTTACCATCTGTAGTATAGTTTTTTAAGCACAACATCGGAAAACATGAATGACTAAAGTATCACACACATTAACATTTGAGAAAGGTGCCAGGTACATAGTCTTTGTTTAGATTTGCTCATCAGCTTCTGACCTTGTCATGAAACAAGGGCGTCAGGGCAATACGGTCATGCTTCTCCTATGGCAGTTGCCTTTCCTGTCTCAGCTGGAATTGTCAAAGACTCCTGTTCCCCTGGTACCTGTTGTGGCCTTCACAAATGTGCCTTCATCTCCCACACAGGCCTAGACGCCCCCAGGAACCTCCGCCGCATCTCCCAGACAGACACCAGCATCACCCTGGAATGGAAGAACGGCAAGGCCGCCAGTGACACTTACAGAATCAAGTACGCACCCATCTCTGGAGGGGACCACGCTGAGGTTGAAGTGCCAAGGAGCCCCCAAGCCACAACCAAAACCACACTCACTGGTGAGCTCCACAGCCCAGACCCATACAGCCCCAGAGGACATGTCCCCATTCAGCAGCCCTCCAGAGAGAGAAGAAAAGTGCAGCTCCCAGCCACCCCTCTCACTTGCACTTCAGTCAGTCAGTCTGTAGAACATTCCAGACACTGAGAAATCTTGGTCTCAGGGCCACTTTCATGATCCTCAGAGAGTCTTTCTGGTTTGGAGCTAAATTTCAACCTGCATATTCTCTCTTAGGTCTGAGGCCAGGAACTGAATATGGGATTGGAGTGTCTGCTGTAAAGGGAGACAAGGAGAGCGACCCAGCCACTATCAATGTGGCCACAGGTGAGGTACTCCTGGATTCCCACCACCCCAGGGCTGGCTCCGGGAGACACGGCAGGGCCCAGAGGCAGAAGACCTACTTAAAAAGAAAGAGTAGACAGCCAGAGAAGAAGGGGACCCCTAGGGTCCTCTAGCCCAGACGTTGAATTCAGAAGTCACGGAGCGCACCACGTCTAAACGCTGATGCTACTCTCTTCATCCACGGGGGGAGATGGGAGATTTTTTAGGAACAATGGGAACCAGACTTTATTAAGAAATCTACAAACTTTTTAAGTTGGTAACCCATTCCGCTTTTTAAATAAACCATTGACTAATCAAAAACACATCTGGGGGATTTTCTCCTAGAAAACACCTAATTTTTATTGCACACCCTCAGAGTACAGATTGTAAGCGGCAGGAGCATAGCTCAAAGCAGACTTTGCTCTCACCGTTGTGCCCTTACACCTCTAGCTTCTGGGTGAGATTGGTGAGAGTACTAAAGTCACTGATTTTTTTCCTCAAAATTTTTTCTGGAAAATTCATAAAAAGGAAAACTCTTCCCCCTACGTCTCCTCCAACTTCCTCACCTCCTCCACTGGCTGTGAAGAAAAGGGGACTGGTGTACAAAAAGGACATAAATTGTGCTTCTTCAATCTTCCTCACTGTGCAGGATCTCATGTTGAGAACTTACACACATATTGTTTTTCATCATTTCATTTTAAGGTAATTGTCAACTCACAGGCTGTTGTGGACATAGTCTAGTACGATTCCCTGAGCCCAGTTTCCACCAATGGTAACAGTTGTATAACTGCACAATAATATCACATGGAGGAAAATGACATTGATACATTCTATCAAATTTATTCAGATGTCCCCAGTTTTACATGCATTCATTTGTATATGTGTATATTTATTTCTAAACAGTTTTATCATGTAGAGTTTTGAATCCACTACTACAGTCAAGACACAGGAAGTTTCCATTGCTACCATCCTTCTTGCTATCTTTGGTAGAGCCACAAGCACCTCCTTCCCTCCCCCTCTCCTTAATCCTTGGAAATCCTGAATCTGTTCTTCATCTCCATAATTCTGTCGTTTCAAAAATGTTATATAAAGGAATCATACAGGATGCAACCTTTAGAGATTGACTTTTACAGTCACCATAATTCTCTTGAGATCCATCCAAATTGTTTGTTGTATCAGTAGTGGGTTCTTTTTTTATATATATAATTTATTTTGGTATCATGAATCTACAATTACATGTGCAATATTATGTTTATTAAACTACCCCTTCATCAGGTACCCCCCACCAACCCCATTACAGTCACTGTCCATCAGCATAGTGAGATACTATAGAGTCACTACTTGTCTTTTCTGAGTTGTACAGCCCTCCCCGTGCCCCCACAACATTACATCTGCTAATCGTAATGCCCCTTTTTCCCCCATATCCCTCCCTTCCCACCCATCTTCCCCAGTCCCTTTCCCCTTGGTAACTGTTAGTCCATTCTTGGGTTCTGTGAGTCTGCTGCTGTTTTATTCCTTCAGTTTTCTTCTTTGTTCTAATACTCCACATATGAGTGAAATCATTTGATACTTGTCTTTTTTGGCTTGGCTTATTTCACTGAGCATAATACCCTCTAGCTCCATCCATGTTGTTGCAAATGGTAGGGTTTGTTTTCTTCTTATGGCTGAATAATATTCCATTGTGTATATATACCACATCTTCTTTATCCATTCATCTACTGATGGTCACTTAGGTTGCTTCCATTTCTTGGCTACTGTAAATAGTGCTGCAATAAACATAGGGGTGCATCTGTCTTTTTCAAATTGGGCTGCTGCATTCTTAGGGTAAATTCCTAGGAGTGGGATTCCTGGGTCAAATGGTATTTCTATTTTGAGTTTTTTGAGGAACCTCCATACTGCTTTTCACAATGGTTGAATTAATTTGTATTCCCACCAGCAGTGTAGAAGGGTTTCCTTTTCTCCACATCCTTGCCAACATTTGTTGTTGTTTGTGTTTTGGATGTTGGCCATCCTCACTGGTGTGAGGTGATATCTCATTGTGGTTTTAATCTGCATTTCTCTGATGATTAGCGATATGGAGCATCTTTTCATGTGCCTGTTGGCCATCTGAATTTCTTCTTTGGAGAAGTGTCTATTCATGTCCTCTGCCCATTTCTTAATTGGATTATTTGCTTTTGTTTGTTGAGGTGTGTGAGTTCTTTATATATTTTGGATGTCAACCCCTTATTGGATAGGTCATTTATGAATATATTCTCCCATACTGTAGGATGTCTTTTTGTTCTACTGATGCTGTCCTTTGCTGTACAGAAGCTTTTCAGCTTGATATAGTCCCACTTGTTCATTTTTGCTTTTGTTTCCCTTGCCCACGGAGATATGTTCATGCAGAAGTCGCTCATGTTTATGTCCAAGAGATTTTTGCCTATGTTTTTTTCTAAGAGTTTATGGTTTCATGACTTACATTCAGGTCTTTGATCCATTTTGAGGTTACTTTTGTATATGGGGTTAGACAGTAGTCCAGTTTCATTCTCTTACATGTAGCTGTCCAGTTTTTCCAACACCAGCAGCTGAAGAGGCTGTCATCTCCCCATTGTATATATGGCTCCTTTATTGTATATTAATTGACCATATGTGCTTGGGTTTATTTCTGGGCTCTCTATTCTGTTCCACTGGTCTATGGGTCTGTTTTTGTGCCAATACCAAATTGTCTCGATTACTGTGGCTTTGTAGTAGAGCTTGAAGTCAGGGAGCATATTTCCCCCTGTTTTATTCCTCCTTCTCAGGATTGCTTTGGCTATTCGGGGTCTTTTGTGGTTCCATATGAATTTTAGAATTATTTTTTCCAGTTCATTGAAGAAAGCTGTTGGTATTTTGAAAGGGATTGTATTGAATCTGTAGATTGCTTTAGGTGGTATAGTCAATTTTGACAATATTTATTCTACCTAGCCAAGAGCATGGGATGAATTTCCATTTGTTAGTGTCCTCTTTAATTTCTCTTAGGAGTGTCTTGTAGTTTTCAGAGTATAGGTCTTTCACTTCCTTTGTTAGGTTTGTTCCTAGGTATTTTATTCTTTTTGATGCAGTTGTGAATGGAATTGTTTTTCTGATTTCTCTTTCTGTTAGTTCATCGTTAGTGTATAGGAAAGCAACATATTTCTGTGTGTTAATTTTGTATCCTGCAACTTTGCTGAATTCAGATATTAGTTCTAGTAGTTTTGGAGTGGAGTCTTTAAGGTTTTTTATGTACAATATCATGTCATCTGCAAATAGTGACAATTTGACTTCTTCTTTACCAATCTGGATGCCTTGTATGTCTTTGTTTTGTCTGATTACTGTGGCTAGGACCTCCAGTACTATGTTGAATAACAGTGGAGAGAGTGGGCATCCCTGTCTTGTTCCCGATCTTAGATGAAAAGCTTTCAGCGTCTCGCCGTTAAGTATGATGTTAGCTGTGAGTTTGTCATATATAGCCTTTATGATGTTGAGGTACTTGCCCTCTATACCCATTTTGTTGAGAGTTTTAATCAGGAATGGATGCTGAATTTTGTCAAATGCTTTTTCAGAATCTATGGAGATGATCATGTGGTTTTTGTTCTTCTTTTTGTTGATGTGGTGGATGATGTTGATGGATTTTCGAATGTTGTACCATCCTTGCATCCCTGGGATGAATCCCACTTGATCATGGTGTATGATCCTCTTGATGTATTTTTGAATGCGGTTTGCTAATATTTTGTTGAGTATTTTTGCATCTACGTTCATCAGGGATATTGGTCTGTAATTTTCTTTTTTGGTGAGGTCTTTGCCCGGTTTTGGTATTAAAGTGATGCTGGCTTCATAGAATGAGTTTGGAAGTATTCCCTCCTCTTCTATTTTTTGGAAAACTTTAAGGAGAATGGGTGTTATTTCTTCTCTATATGTCTGGTAGAATTCAGAGGTGATTCCATCAGGTCCAGGGGTTTTGTTCTTGGGTAGTTTTTTGATTACCAATTCAATTTTGTTGCTGGTGATTGGTCTGTTTAGTTTTTCTGTTTCTTGCTTGGTCAGTCTTGGGAGGTTGTATTTTTCTAGGAAGTTGTCCATTTCTTCTAGGTTTTCCAGCTTGTTAGCATATAGATTCTCATAATACTCTCTTATAATTCTTTGTATTTCTGTGGGGTCCATCTTTATTTTTCCTTTGTCATTTCTGATTCTGTTTATGTGTGTAGGTTCTCTTTTTCTCTTAATAAGTCTGGCTAGGGGTTTATCTATTTTGTTTATTTTTTCAAAGAACCAGCTCTTGGTTTCATTGATTTTTTCTGTTGTTTTATTCTTCTCAATTTTATTTATTTCTTCTCTGATCTTTATTATGTCCCTCCTTCTGGTGACTTTGGGCCTCATTTGTTCTTCTTTTTCCAATTTCAGTAATTGTGTCGTTAGACTATTCATTTGGGATTGTTCTTCCTTCTTTAAATAGGCCTGGATTGCAATATACTTTCCTCTTAGAACTACCTTTGCTGCGTCCCACAGAAGTTGTGGCTTTGTGTTGTTGTTTTCATTAATCTCCATATATTCTTTGATTTCTGTTTTGATTTGGTCATTAACCCATTAATTAATTAGGAGAATGTTGTTAAGTCTCCATGTATTTGTGAGCCTTTTTGTTTTCTGTCTAAAATTTATCTCTAGTTTTATACCTTTGTGATCTGAGAAGTTGGTTGGTAGAATTTCAATATTTTTGAATTTACTGAGGTTCTTTTTGTGGCATAGTATGTGGTCTATTCTGGAAAATGTTCCATGTGCACTTGAGAAGAATGTGTGTCATGCTGCTTTTGGGTGCAGAGTTCTGTAGATGTCTGTTAGGTCCGTCTGTTCTAGTGTGTTGCTCAGTGCCTCTGTGTCTTTATTTATTCTCTGTCTGGTTGATCTGTCCCTTGGAGTGAGTGGTGTATTGAAGTCACCTAAAATGAATACATTGCTGTGTATTTCCTCCTTTAATTCTGTTAGTATTTGTTTCACCTATGCTGGAGCTCCCGTATTGGGTGCATATATATTTATAATGGTTATATCCTCTTGTTGGATTTATCCCTTTATCATTATGTAATGTCCTTCTTTATCTCTTGCTACTTTCTTCGTTTTAAAGTCTATTTTGTCTGATACAAGTACTGCAACACCTGCTTTTTTCTCCTTGTTGTTTGCATGAAATATCTTTTTCCATCCCTTCACTTTTAGTCTGTGTATATCTTTGGGTTTGAGGTGAGTCTCTTGTAAGCAGCATATAGATGGGTCTTGCTTTTTTATCCATTCTATTACTCTGTGTCTTTTGATTGGTGCATTCATTCCATTTACATTTAGGGTGATTATCGATAGATATGTACTTTTTGCCATTGCTGGCTTTAGATTCATGGTTACCAAAAGTTCAAGGGTTACTTCTTTTCTATCTGGCAATCTAACTTAACTTTCTTGTTAAGTTATTGTAAATACAGTCTGATGTTTTTTTATTTCTCTCCCTTCTTATTCTTCCTCCTCCATTCTTTATATACTAGGTGTTTTATTCTTTGCCTTTAGTTAGTATTTGGATGGTCTGCTTTCTTTGCTATGATTTTATTTTCTCTGGTGACATCTTTTTAGCCTTAGGAGTGCTTCCCTCTAGAGCAGTCCATTTAAGATATCCTGTAGAGGTGGTTTATGGGAGGCAAACTCTTTCAGCTTATGCTTGTCTGGAAATTGTTTAATCCGTCTGTCATATTTAATTGATAATCATGCTGGATACAATATTCTTGGTTGGAGGCCCTTCAGTTTCATTACGTTAAATATACCATGCCATTCTCTTCTGGCCTGTAAGGCTTCTGTTGAGAAGTCTGATGATAGTCTGATGGGTTTTCCTTTGTAGGTGATCTTTTTTCTCTCTCTAGCTGCCTTTAATACTCTGTCCTTATCTTTGATCTTTGCCATTTTAATTATTATGTGTCTTGGTGTTGTCTTCCTTGGGTCGCTTGTGTTGGGAGATCTGTGGGCTTCCGTGGACTGCGCGACTATTTCCTTCCCCAGCATGGGAAAGTTTTCAGCAATTATTACTTCAAAGACACTTTCTATCCGTTTTTCTCTTTCTTCTTCCTTTGGTACTCCTGTAATGCGAATATTGTTCCGTTTGGATTGGTCACACAGTTCCTTAATATTCTTTCATTCCTAGAGATCCTTTTATCTCTCTCTGCCTCAGCTTCTCTGTATTCCTCTTCTCTGATTTCTATTCCATTAACAGTCTCTTGCATCTCTTCCAGTCTGCTGCTAAGCCCTTCAATCACTTGTCTCATTTCTGCACTGTCTTTCCTCACTTCCCTCACTTCCTCCCTCAGCTCTTGCATATTTCTCTGTAGATCCATCAGTATGGTTATGACTTTTATTCTGAATTCTTTTTCAGGAAGATTGTTCATTTCCATCCCTTCAGACTCCCTCTCTGGTGTCTGGGTCTGGATAAGCTTTGTTTGTACCATATTCCTCTGTCTGTTCATGGCGATAGAAGTGGTCACTGGTAGGTGCCATGTATTTCAGCTGGGCTCTTTAAGACTTAAAAAAAAAGAAGAAGAAGAGAAAGAAAGAAAAGAAAAAAAAAACAAAAAGAAGTCCGCCGGGAGTAGATTCTGTGAGGATGTTGTAGGTGGCTCTGTTGCTCCACTATTCTGCAGCTGCTGCCGCGCCCCTCCACAGGGCCCTTTGTAGCTCTGGCCAGGGCGGGAACGAATGGGAGGCTGCTGATCTCTCTGGGTAGTCTAAGTGTGGCTACTTTTTCCCAGTCGCCAGCCAAGGGGTCCGAAATTCCCCAGGACTCCCAGCCTGCTGGGCTGAGTGTGCTTGAACGATCCTGCTCCTCCATTGGGCCCCTATCTCTTTAAGACCCCTAAAAAAAGCACGCGCTTTTCTTTTGTCCTGGGGAGCCAGCTGCGAGGACCCGGTGCGTTCCCCGGCTCAGATCCTGGACCCTCTGTCTCTCCAATCTCTGATACACGGTGCAATATGGGTCAGTGATCCCGGCGCAGTTCACCAGGGGTGGTTATTTCACGGGCCTGTACTTCCACTCCTTCCCGGCTCTGAATCCTCTCCTCCCGCCGGTATGCTGGGGTGGGGGAGTGCTCGGGTCCCCCCGGGACACAGCTCCATATCTTACCTGCCTCGCGGGGTGCCGAGTCCTCTCAGGTGTAGATGCAGGCTGGGTGCTGTCCTGTATCTTTTGGTCTCTCTTTTAGGAATAGTTGTATTTGTTGTATTTTCATAAATATATATGGTTTGGGGAGGAGATTTCTGCCGCCCTGCTCACACCGCCATCTTCCTGGAACTTGTCCTGTCAGTTCTTTTTAAATGATTTTAATTGAGTCACATTTCGTGGTATAGATATAACCCTATACTCTTTTTGATCTTCCAAAAATCCAATAAGGTAATTTCAACAGCATCTCACAAAGATGAAAACCAAGATTCAGGTCACCTAAAGCCACCCAGCTCCTCTGCAGCGGACATGGGATGTAGCCCAGAAGCAGGGGACTCTCAGTCCCAGGAGCAGCCCTGCCTCGCAGCCTCAGGAGTATTCATCTCTCTGTCCTCCTCCCAGACATAGATGCACCCAAGGGCCTTCGGGTTTCTGAAACTACCGACATGAACCTGACCCTGCTCTGGAGGGCACCATTGGCCAAGTTTGACCGTTACCGCCTCAACTACAGCTTTCCTTCAGGCCAACCAGTGGAGGTGCCGCTTCCCAGGGACACCACCTCCTATGTGCTGAGAGACCTGAAACCGGGACAGGAATACACCATCCTCCTCACAGCGGAGAAGGGCAGGCACAAGAGCAAGCCAGCGCGTGTGAAGGCATCCACAGGTGAGGTCTGCCTTTGAGCTCCTTCCACACCCTCTGTGGGTTCTGAGGTTTGCAGACCCATTGGCCAGGTTGTCTTCATTGTGAGAAAACCAGATGGGGATGCACACAACTTTCTTACTCATGAATCCTGTAAATAACACTCTGAAAGAGCTACTTGCTTATCTCTTCCACTCACCATCTGACTCAGCAAAGTACCCTTGCTGGGCAATCAATAGTGTTTTTTAAATATTTCTTCCTAGGAGAACTTAAAGCATCAGGGTTTGTGTTTGTCTGTGGTTTTTTTTTTTTTTGTACATTTCATAGAATCTTTTAAATTGTCTTGCTTTTACCCTCTCTTTAGCCTAAAAATTAACTTTTCATTTTATTTCTTTTCAAGACCACCAAGATGTTGGTAATAATTCTTTGGTTATTTCCCCTTAAATGTTTTTCTTCCAGGTCTTTTTGTTTTCCTCTAAGGTAACCTAAAAAGTTGCAGATGGTCCTTTGAGCCTTCCGCAGCACCCTTCTGATTTTCTCTGGTCTCTTAGTCATGAAGAGAGCTTTGTTTTTCCATGACAGATTAAACCTGACCTCTGGTGTGTCCCTTCTAGCCCAGTTAGCCCATTCTTGTACCTGCTGCCATGTTTCCTCAGTAGCTAGAGAGTGAAAAAAAAATCAATCAGTTCTATGTACATATGTGAAAAATATGCACATATAACTTTGGCCCCAAAATATTCAAGAGGTATAGGTAGAAAATGTTAATTGTTCAGGATTTGACAAGTAATAATCTTTAGTTTCAATTTAATTAGTAACTATTTATTGAGAACCTACTGAATACATTGTCATGTGCTGATATTCGAGGGAAAAGTGGGTCAAGTACTTAGCATTGTTATTTTGACTCACGTGCTCCTGCTCATGCTCCCTGGGGAAGCCTAGATACTCAGAATATTAGACAGAACTCAGTCGAGGACAGTGAGTAATTGGGGGCATCAGGAGCAACCAGAGCAGAAAAAAAGGGGTTGTAGTGATGGATAAATTTGAAAGTGCCTTGGAAAGTCCTTGTTATTTATGAATACCTTCACCTGCACACAGCTGAAATCTCAACAGTGACTTTGGTTCCCTCTCTCATAAAATAAATCTGAGGTTAGGCGGTTCAGGGATGGCTTAGCAGTTCCAAATTATCAGGCACTCAGGCTCCTTCTGTCTTTCTGTTTCACCATTCTTAGTCCTTGGCTTCCATTCTCAGAGTCACCTCCATGTCACAATATAGCTGCTGCAGTACAGCCTTCACATCTGTGTTCGCAGCATAAAGTAAGAAGAATGAAACCAAAAAGGAGTACCTTCCAGATGAGTCTCTCTGGGAACCTCACCAATGACCTACTCATATTTCACTGACCACCCCTAGTTAAAAGTAAGTCTAGGAAAGGTAAAGGTAGTCTTCTGGTTGAGCATGCTGCTGCTCACATGAAACTGTAACTGTTTTTAAGGAAGAGAGAGAGAGAATGGCTATTTGGAAAACAAAGAGCAGCCTGTTCAGAGAGTTTAAGGGAACTCAGGTGGTCAATTCTGTGGATTCTGTGCATGGACTGCTTTTCACCAAGCTATGAAATAATCATCAAGGATGCTTGGGAGGGGTAGGAAGAAGTAAATCGATGGCAGAGATTTTAATGTCTCAGCTTTATTAACATGAGCTTGTTATAAGGTGTCAAGGGACAACAAACGAATCAGAAAAACAAAAGACAGGTAATTTCTTCTTTCTCTGTCTCTCTCTCCCTTTCTCTCCCTTTCCCTTTCTCTCTTCACTTTCCCCTGGATTTGACAAATGTTATATCAAAGAGAGTTTTCTACCTCCACTCAATCATTTTCCACTCTGGCTATAGCCACATTTATTCCTATCTCCAGTGGGGAAGCCCCAGGCCTCAGCAGCTCAGGGATATGCAAGCTTTCAAATGAATCACATGCTGGAATTACTTTGCTCTAAATACAGGTCCCCTTTTGGCATCCCAAGGGCTCAGTTCTCTCATTTCCCCAGCCATGCATCCTTAGCACTGTTCAAAAGAAATCTCATTGTATATTTAAAGACATTCTTCATTACAGGAGAAATGTGCAAAATCCTTTTTTGGCTCTTTCCCCATTGTCCCCAGAATATTTCTCTCTCTGGCTTTCTCCATAGAATTATTTTATTTTACTAAAAGTGAGGTGGACTCTTCTTTCTTTCTCTTGAGTTCTATCTTCTCAAGACTCCTACATTTACTTAACAGTATACTACACCCAAGTTTGGGGGATACTAGATCAATTAAGAAAAAACCGTGTTTCCAAGGAATTCCATGTCTAGTGAACAGACTGCCAGACACCAGCACAATACCCCATTTACTATAATTGGGGGTGTCAAGGGTGCAGCAGGAGTGCAGGATGCCTTCTGGACATCAGGAAAGTCTGAAAATGGGAGGAAGCTTTTGGACAGATACATAAGAGGCAAACAGAACTGTGTTGTGGAGCATGTAAAGTGGAGGTGTAGACACCTGGCCTTGGCAAACATACGAGAAGAAAAAAGAAACAGGGAAACTTGGAGCTCTTGGGTCAATGTATGTTGTGGCTGTGAGTCCTGAAATGGCAAAGGGCTAATGGTTCAAATCTCTGAAGAAAGGGACTCCCAGTTCTGTCTCATTAGATTCTTAGCAGAAGTCTGAAGAGTGCCACTCATTATCTGTGGGTTTCATGGAGATGTGGAATTGGCTGCCCCAGAGCATTTTTCCCAGGGAATTCTAGGACTCTAGCCATGGAACTGAGCCCGACTGCAAGCCTTTTTCTTGATGTAGCACCAAATTAAAATTATGCATAACCTAGCTGCCCATCACAGCTGACATAGAATCCAAAGACGCCCATAGGCTCCATGGCCCTACAGAATCTGGCCCTTCTGGTCTCTCTCTGACCTCACTCCCACCATTTGTCCCCTTGCTCATTTCATGGTGGCCAGCCTTGCCTTCTCCTGTTCCTTAAGTGCCAAGCCCGCTCCTCCCTTAGGGCCTCTGCACATGCTCTTCCTGCTGCCTAGATGCCACTCTTATCCCAGTTCTTCACCTGGCATCTCTCATTTCATTCAGTTCAAGTGTCAAAAATGGCCCCCTCATCCTGATTTACCCATTCCTGCTCCTCCCAGATTCCTCAGGACACTTGTCTAACTTGATATTATTCAGTAGTTGGTTTCTGTATCATGCCTGCCTCCTTCTAATGACCAAAATGTAAAGATTCCGTCCCCTTTAGCCAATGCTGCATGCCCAATTACTTGAACACAGCTGAGCATATGACATGGGCTTCCTGAGCATTTGGTGACCCCAGCTACTCCAGAGGCAGTATTTCCATGGAACCCTCTAGTCTTTTCCTTTCACCACTACATTAATAGCCCCAATTCTCTCCCTTAAGGATTAATAGAAGGGAGGTCATTCTCCTGCAGTCTTCAGTTAAGCTTACTCTGAAGAAAAAGAAAGGAAAGAAAATAAAAGGGAGGCTGGGAGGTTGCAAAGGAGGGAGGGAGAAAAGGAAGGAAGGGAGATGGGGGTGGGGAGAGGGACAGACCTACTATCTCTGTTAGCACTGAGGAAAATAAGTGCGTGCTATGCCTGTCCTCTCTGGGCCTCTCTCTCTCTCTCATTCTCTCAATCTCTCTCTGCATTTCTATTCTGATAAATTCAACAAAACCTTGCTTAAAGTAAGGCCATAGATTTTCTGTGAGCAGTAAAGAACATAAAGCAGGGAGGCTATGTAGACACACAAGGCCAATAAAGCATCTTTCATACCAAGATAAGACTCAACAGGGATGTCCTAGTGAGTGTTGTCAGTTTGGAAATCAGAAAGGTAGAAATTGGTTTTTAGCGGCAGCTGCAAGTCATAGAGAACATTCTGCTCTCATTTCATTTTTATTTTCTCATGGCGCAAACTGAAATTTACTCAAGTATTTATCCATCCAACAAATACTCATTTCTTACCTGCTATGGGTCAGGGAATGCTGGCATATAGACCAGAAAGACGCAAGCCCTCCTCTCAAGACATAATGTACTTGGCAATGAGAAGAGGAGAACCAGCACCAAAACTGTAAGAATGTAACTCAGTCTGTTTCCAAGGGAAGCATGGGAAGCCACAGGAGCAGAGAGATTCCTACGCATTCCAGACGTAAGCAAGAGGGATGAAGGGTATCGGAGAAGGCTTTTTGAAAGAGGCAGTACTTGGCTGAGTCTTGACAAAGGGAAAGGAGTGGGGCAAGTGGAGAGGGGAATAATGACATTTCCAGCTGGAGGAACAGCAAGTGAAAAGCTCAAAGGCATGAGAAACTTTACATTAGTGAAGCACAAACTATACAGCCCTGCTGTGTGATGGAGCCGGAGAATGGCAGGGCATGAGGTGAGGGACCATCTCCGAGGACAGCGAATATCATACTAAGGGGCTTGGGCTTCATTCTTGATAGTGATGTCACTGAAGTGTTAAGGCAGGCAAGGCTTTTCATCGTAATTATCTTAATTTAATCTACCCTTTGGGGTTGTCAGGCTTGAATTTGGCCATCCACCTGCTGTGGAAGAATCACTCTCCGAACACTAGAAGTAGATTTCTCATTAGGTAACATATGGTAATGACCACCTACTAGATGGTGGATGATGGAAATCTAAAGATTTAAAGTCGGCACTGCTGGAAATTCCTCCAGGCCAGCTGGTCAACCCAGCATGAGCACAAAATTGGGATTTCAAATTTTTCTGATTTCCCAGGCCCACTGACATTGTTCAGAGGGTAGATGCCAGTGCACAGCTGTAAGAAAAAGACAACAGCCTTTTCATAAAGAAATGCCAAGAAATTCAGTGTGGAACTATGCAACGGAAACACTGGACTTTCTGGGGCTGTGAGCCCACAAGCATGTCACTTGCTGTTGAAATATAGAGTCTGCATTTATGTGACACCACTTGGTCCCCCCCTCAACTATTGTCTGCTGTGTTTTTACTCATATTATTCCCCCTCTTTTCATAACTCTTACTTCTTTCCCTTGGATTTGTCTACTCATTTTATTCGTTGAAGGTGCACCTTTTAACTTATCTAACATTTGTTTCGTAGGGGGAATTCTATGGGGCACCGATTACACCCATTACAGAAACTGTCTTAGCACGGCTCTCACTAAGAGTACAAACTGGTGCTCTTTCTTGATTTGCCTATCAAAAAAAAGGTGGAAGAAGAGCCAAAATGTTGGTGGAAGTATCATCACCATGATTTTTACTATTTTCTGAGCAGTGGGACAGTATGTGAAAATTATTCTATCCACTGTATGAACAGAGGAAGAAGGATGTGAGGGGCCTTGTATAATAGTATCCGTGGCATAAAAAAGCTGATTCGTTTTGTTGTTGTTGTTGTTGTTGTTGTTTTTTAGGAGAGCCAGGGAGAGGCTTTTATTTAGAGATACAGTGAGAGGACAGAGCTCCTGGCTCACACCAGGAGGGGACAAGAGAGCCCCTCCATCCATTTTTACTGCAACAGCTTAGTAGACAATCTGTGATCACCTCCTTCCTGCCCCCGTTAGGTAACTTTCCCTGCATCTCGTGCAATGTGGTAGCTGAAATTTCTTTCATGGAGAAAAAAAAAAAAGTTTTATGTCAGAAATCAATCTACCCTTTGGGGTTGTCAGGCTTGAATTTGGCCATCCACCAAATTAGAGAGACAGCTTAAAAGGCAATATCCTGGGGAGGACAGACAGGAATTTGATTCATATAATGGGGCAAATGGTCAATATCAGCTGTTCCTGACAAGCAGTTTTGACAGCTGGAGGAGAAAAAAAGAAAGTGGGGTAAGAAGGGGAGTTTACAGGCCGTGAGATCCATTTCCTTGCCCTTACAGCTTGCTCGGATTGGTTTTTGTCCTGCTTCTCTGTACACATGGTGGCCACTGGACATCTGAAAAATATTTGAAAAGGTGAAGGGCGCAAGTGTTCTGTGTGGAGCACTGTTCCTGCCCTCACAAGGGCCAGTGGGTTTAAGAATGGCTGCCTCTCCCTTTCTTTCCCCAGAACTAGATGCGTCACTGAGTTTCGGGTCCTCTCTTATCAAGACCATGGGGCTTTAGGTGTGAGCGTCAGGACATGAACTGGGTCAGAGGGGGAGTACATAGAATGTAGTCCAAGATCAGGTATCGCAGACGTTTTCTGTAAAGGGCCAGATAGCAAATATTTTAGACTCATCAGGCCACATGGTTTTTGCCAGGACTTCTCCACTCGGCCTTTGCAGCACAAAATCAGCCAACAGCCCCGTAACTGAACAAGCGGGGCTGTGTCCAAATAAAACTTTAGTCATGGCACTACCATCTGAATTTCATCTGTATTTTCATACAGCATGAAGTACTCTTCTATGGATTTGTCCCCAACCCTTTAAAGATGTACAAACCGTTGTCAGCAAGCTCATTACCAAAACAGGCAGCTGGCCCGATTTGATCCCCTGAGATTGTAGTTTGCAGACCCCCATTGTAGATCAAATGAGATTTGAAGGAGTATAAGCTTTCTCAATATGAAACATTTAGGAAGAACTTGGAAAAGCCTGCATTAAATAAATTCTTGAAAAGACACATTTTTCCCTCTGAAAGGATATCTTCAGTCCAATTGCAAGCTGATTTTCAAGTCAGAAGCCTGCTTTAATGGATACATAGGGCTCATTTGAAACTAGCAGTCAGTGTGAGGCATAAATAGAGAAACAGTTTGTTCTTTTAAATGAGTTCAAGGCAGTTCTTACCCTGTTGTTTACAGGATCCATTTACAGAGAAAATCCTTTCTTCCCAGGTCATGCAAAGTCCGTTTAAGCTCAGCCCTGGGCAAATTATTACCTTGAAGCTATATTCAGACAAGTGAGGTTTTGCTCTACTTTGTGTATTCAGGAGAGTAGATGCAGATGACCATTCAATTTGATTTGAGCTTAATAAATTGTTTCCTCCCGGGGCCTCAGTCTTTCCCTCTATCCAGTAAGGGACAGTTTTGCAAAACCCCATCACCTTCCTCAGCTCAGCCTTACTTGTACTGTGTTAATTCATTTATGATCTTTCTGAAGTGGCTTCTGTAAACTGATTTGAGCCCCAGAAACTGACACAAATCCCAACATGAAGAGACTTTAAAACAGGAGATGGAGGGAGCATGAGAAGGCAGGGAATCTAAGGGGAGCCAGTTTTCTCAAAATACCGCTCAGACCAAGAACCCTCGAAACAGCCCAGGACCGTTCCCTTTGATCTCCAGCTTACGATGGGAATGGGACAAGCCTCCCAGAGTGGAACTGAAGCCCGAAGCCTTACTAGCATAGATGTGCAGTTTTCCCAATCCGCAGGACACTGGTCAACGGGAAAATACCATTTCCAAAAGACAAACCCAAATAGGCTACAAGACAAAATAAGTACTACGTGGACTTTTCTGTTGGTGTTCTGATAGCAGCAGCACCGCTCAGGGATGCGGTGAGACAAACTGGGTATTCAGGCCCCACGGCCTTTCAGCCTTGGCCACCAGTTACGATTCCTGGGCTCCCAGGAGGAAAGCGACTTGAGGAATGGTTGAACTGTCCTCATCTCTGTCATTATTCAGACCACATCCCTGAGCTGGAAAACCTCTCCGTGACCGAGGCTGGCTGGGATGGACTCAGACTCAACTGGACCGCAGCTGACCAAGCCTATGAGCACTTTGTCATTCAGGTGCAGGAGGCCAACAGAGTGGAGGCAGCCCAGAACCTCACGGTGCCCGGCAGCCTGAGGGCCGTGCACGTCCCTGGCCTCAAGGCGGCCACGCCTTATAGAGTTACCATCTATGGGGTGATCCGGGGCTATAGAACACCAGTGCTCTCTGCTGACGCCTCCACAGGTACCTCTTACCTTTCTGTCTATAGATTCTCTTTCTCCCAACAGGAAACTGCCTGAGGATAATCAGACAGCTCACTTTTGAATGGATTTGTTCTGTCCCAAGTTACAGCCCTGTGGTGTCCAATAATGGGAAGCCATCAGGCTGCACAACACCAAGGGCAGCTTTCACGCTCTACCCCATGGGAACAACACCCTTCGGGGTTGTGCAGAGCCCAGCCTGGGGACTATACACAGAGCCCTAGTGGCAGGGACCTGCACCTTCCCAAACAGGCTCCCTCCTAGTAAAGGATGTTTAAGGCATTATATTTAAAAGGAAAAACTAAATGACAAATTAATTTTTGTGATTTTCTCCTGGTCTACCAAAGGTTAGGACAAATCCTTAATAAAGTAAGGTAACAAGTATTTTCCTACAACTCACCCTCTTTGCTCTAGTTCTCAAATTTAGGAAGCTGCATGATGCATGTTTATCTAAAGAAAGTCCATTTTTTCAAAGTAACATAAAGCCTATTCTTGTGTTAAGGATTCCCTGGATCTTTATGTGTGATTTGATCATTAAACTACTTCTTTGTCCTCCTCCAGGGGAAACTCCCAGTTTGGGAGAGGTCACAGTGTCCAAGGTAGGCTGGGATGCCCTCAAGCTCAACTGGACTGCTCCACAAGGAGCCTATGAACAGTTTTTCATTCAGGTGCAGGAGACTGACACAGTAGAGGCAGTCCAGAACCTCACAGTCCCAGGAGGGCAGAGGTCTGTGGACTTACCTGGACTCAAAACAGCTACTCGTTATAACATCACCATCCATGGGGTCACCCAGAACTTCAGCACAACCCCTCTCTCTGTTGAGGTCTTAACAGGTATTTCTGACTAGTTCATTAATCTGCTTACTCTCATTGTCTATGCCCAGGAAGGACCAGAACTCTTCCCTGCTCTAAACTGGCTTCAGCCCCTACCACAAGTTTTTAGTAACTTGGCAATTCTGTGTCCTTAGGCAGAATATTGGTGATCCATCCCCGCTTCCACCCAAATGTCATATCCTTTATTTGACCAGTCCTAGTTGCAACATGGTAGCCAATTCAATGGAAAATTCCACCTATTCTTCCTTTACAAAAGTTAGGGGTGACTTTTCTTCCAAAGCAAGTTTCAGTCAGAATATCTAAGAAGTTGGAAAGCACAATTTGCAAGTGGAAAAAAAATTGGTCTGAGCTCATTATAAGAACACACCAAAGGAGTCCCCGAAGCTCCATTGCTACGTCAAGAATGGAAGATGTGAACAATGCCTAGACTATCTTTCATTCCCGAAGGCCAAATAGAAAAACCGTGGCTTTAGTGCCAACAGAGTGTGCTCAGTACCGACTGTAAATCATGCATCTCACTGGACAACTCATCCCAACCTTAGCCAAAATGCTATTTTACCTGAATTCCAGCATGCAGCTGCTTTTTTTAGTAACTTGGCAATTTTGTATCCTTATGCAGAGGAGGTTCCAAATCTGGGAAACCTCACAGTGAACAAGGTTAGCTGGGATGCCCTCATCCTGGACTGGACAGCCCCCGATGGCATCCACGATCGGTTTGTTATTGAGGTCCAGGAGGGTGACCGGGCCGGAGAAGTTCAGAGTCTCACAGTTCCTGGCAACCTGCGCTCTGTGAAAATCCCAGGCCTCAGGGCTGGAACCCCTTACACAATCAGCCTGCACGGCGAGGTCAGGGGCCGCCACACTCGACCCCTTGCTGCAGAGGTCATCACAGGTATCTGACCCTCCTCCCACACCAGGAATTGAGCAAGCCTGTCTTTGGAATAGAAAACATTCCCCATGTGTCAGGGTCCTACCTCAGGGTGGCTGACGGGCAGCAGGGACACAAGCTCTAAGTCAGGGAGGTCAGGGGTGGAATTCCACCTTTCTGGCTGAATATCCCCGGGTGTGTCAGTTTACATCTCTGAGCCTTCTTTTCTCATCTTCAAATCAAAGTTAATACCCCTGCCTCAGAACACTGTCGTGAGCAATAAATGAGGCCATGAATGGAAGTGCTTAGCACAGGGCTCATACTATAATAACTACTGAACAGCAAATAGCTAAATTTATCAGAAAGCAAAAAATAGCATGAACAGTGGGCCTGTGGCACAAGAATAAGGTCAGAACTTTCTAGAGAAATCATTAGTAGCCTCAGAGTCACTAAGTGCCAACCAACTCGTAGTCAGATTGCTACAGAACAACCTTTGATAGGAGCTAGCTGTTGTCTGCTGACATTATCCAAATCTCTTGTCTCTTAACAGACACTCAAAGCAGAGACATTTCCAAGAAAGGAGAGCCACATTTGACTTCAATGTTTTCCATTCAGTTTAGAGAGGAAGAACCATTCATCTCAATTTGCCCCCTGAAAATACGTTGCTCCACCTGTTGTAGAAAACTGTGCTCTTCACCAGTTTATAGAAACAGCTTTAAAAGGGGTTTCAGGCAAATGGGCCAGATATTTGGTAATAGTGTTTTTATGCTGGGCCCTAAGCCCCATGGCCTTCTCTACATACCCTGTGTTTTGATAATGCCACCCAAATAACCTAATACAAAAGAATTGTTTTTCTTGCTCATACATACCAAATAAATTCAGTTCCTACTAGAAACTACGCACAATTCCAAAACTAAGAAATGCGATGTTGCAATCCACCGAAGCTGGCCAGGTTATCATTGTCCTGTGTTTCCTGGAGTATCTTCAAACCAAACAAGAGTAAAAGGAGCCTTTGAGACCTGCGTGATCTGGGTGCAGGACACTAACAGTCTTTATATGTAGTTTGCAAACTTATTTTTAGCAGCAGAACCTGTTTTGCACATGAAACCTCATAAGGCATCCCACTAGCTGACAGATGAAAAAACAGCTGTTCTTGGTGAGCTGGGAAGGGGCAGGGAGCTGCCTACATCCATGTCCCCAACCCAGTTCTTCCACAAAGCACTGATTCAATATGGAACATGATCTAAATACAGCCCCTCTAAAAGGGTTGAGTTTGCACAGACTCTTATGGTACACTGAATCCTGAGACCCCTGAGGATAAATACCTTGCACCTTTTTTTGTCTGAAATCCCTGCAGATATTTTCCTGTCCAATTTCAAATGTATGGACACCTCAGCCTTAAAGAGAGGGTCTGAGAGATTGCATTTAACCTCGAGAAGCATCCCACCAAGTAGTGGGTTTTTCCCTATGTGGAACCCAGACTTGCTAAATCAGCAATAATAACTACATTGAATTTCCTTCCTACATTGTAGAAAAACAAATAGTGGGCCGTGCTCTGCACCATTTACTGAGCAAAACACAATCACTTTTAATTAAAACTGGGCCCTCATTTCACACAAACAGCCTTGCTTCGTGTCGCAGCCATTCTTCATTCAGGCACAAAGTACTAACAGAACAAGGTGGGAGGGCAAGACCCAAGCCAAGAATCCAGTGCAGAACACTTGATCCCATAAAGTTAAGAGAAATCCAGAGAAAATATCAGACATGTCCAGACCCAAGACAGCATGCCCCTTATAAACCCAGTCAGATAGCATGTGACCAGCAATGAGATGATATCTCCAATGTCCAGCAATGAAATGAAGCAGGTAATTCTCTCCAAAATGACAGAATTTCCAAGGGGAAATGTCTAAACAATGACATATCTGTTAGGCTGCCCCGTGTTGGGCACTCGCTCAGTGCCGATCCTCAAAGGCTTATAAATAGTATCATTCAATTATCACATATTTAATCCAATGGAATGGTACTGTCACCTCCTTTTAAGGATGAGGGGAGTGAGGCTCAGAGATACGCTAGGCAACATGCCCAAGATTCTGCAGCTAGCAAATAGCATCGGAATTCTAACCAAGGCCCTGCTGCCTCCAAAGCCTGTACTTCTAACCATTCTTTCTCCTACCCTGACCCACAGTCCCACCTTTTCCAATTGCCCTTTAGGCGCTGGCGGTGCCCGCTCAGAGACCTCCTGGTGGGTTGTGCGGTGGCCCAGATGGCCTTACTATTGCAAGGATAAACAATGTGCATGTTTCCACGCTGACCATTGTCAGCTCCTGACGAAAGCTGTGGCCCAGTTCCTGCAGTTCAGACTGGAAATGCCCAGAGACCAAGCATGACCACACACGCACACAGAATTCTCTCCCCACTCTCTCTCTAATCTAGAGCCGGGCTGTGGAGCCTTTGGTTTGCTCATTCCTGGTTTGCAGAACTGACAAACACTTCTCTGTCCTTCCTCAGAGGAGCTCCCTCAGCTGGGAGACTTAGCCGTGACCGAGGCTGACTGGGATGGACTCAGACTCAACTGGACCGCAGCTGACCAAGCCTATGAGCACTTTGTCATTCAGGTGCAGGAGGCCAACAGAGTGGAGGCAGCCCAGAACCTCACGGTGCCCGGCAGCCTGAGGGCCGTGCACGTCCCTGGCCTCAAGGCTGCCACCCCTTATAGAGTTACTATCTATGGGGTGATCCGGGGCTATAGAACACCAGTGCTCTCTGCTGACGCCTCCACAGGTACCTTCCTCTCCACTGTCGATGCCTTCTCGCCAAGGTCCTCCGCTTCCTCTCCAAGAGACTGTGCGTGGCGTCAGCTTCCCTTGCTAAGTTCTTTCCATGTGCCCCTTAGCTGCTGGTGAGCATGCTGAGACCTCCCTACGGGCTCAGGTGCCTTTACCATGTTGAGAATGAATGATACACATGTTGCCTTTTCTGACCTCCAGCCTCTCTGACACTTTACTGTCCGATCCTACAACTGCATGTCTTTTGAATGATGGCTGTCTGTTTAGAAGACAGCCTACTGGTTTTAATTCTCTTCTCCAGTGCTTGGCTATAACTAAAAGCCAACCTTTCCCCCGCGTGGGTTCTGGTGAAGCACAGATTATTTACTTTAGAGATTCCTTTTGCTAGTTGGAAATGAAGCTTTACCATCCCAAATCCCTTAAGGGTATGGGCACTGTGGCTCTTGCATTTAAAAGAAATGTCTTAATTTAAATGTTTCTTTAAAATGCATAGAGTATAATAAGAGAACTGAATTACCCTCCTCTGGGCAATTGTCTCAGATACTGAGTCATTGTTAGAACATCAAATTAGCAAATAGCTAGACCAAAAAGAAAAAAAAAATCACCAGTTATGACTGGAGACAGGACCAAAGAAAAAGCCATTCATTAGCAGCAGTACCCACAGCAGCATTTGAAGCAAGGAATGTTCTAGGCTATGAATGTCAGAGCTCTGATGCTCCTTTTGCTCTTGTAGTCAAGAGTTGCTTCCTGGAGTTTCGGCCTTTGCATGGCTTGCTCTCAGCCCAGACTCAGGAGGGTGCATTACCTTTTACTGATCCCTCTGCCAGAGTGACAAGGCAGTCAGTATTTCCCCAGGAGCCTGCCAAAGTGAGCAGCCTTCTCCAGCACTGTTGCTCATTGCTCATCTTCCTATGTGCCTCCATGGGTGTGAGGCTCAGGAGAAGCATTGTTATTTGGTTTTGCATATGCCTTCCCATTTTCAGATAATTATTGCAACCGAATTTCATTCGTACCTATATATCCTAGTTGATTCTAGCAAAAGCATAGCTGTACACTTTAGCCTTAATCATTTCAGTAACTCTCACTGAGATACACGTGTAACACAGACAGCTGCTGCATGAATGGTGAGCCTAGATGCCTAGAGATTGCAGCTGAGGCTGCCCTGGAAGAACTCAGGGCTCTTTTAGCTAACATCCAGAAAGTATCCCTTCCCAGAAGGTAGAGAAATTGTCCTCCACTTCTGATCTTCCCTGCAGATCTTGCGATTTGGGTGTCCTTAGTATTTCTACGTGTTCTTTTTAATGATAACAGCTCATCAGATTCTTGCTTCTGATGAGTTGGTACGAAGGAAGGTAGGCCACAGTTCTGTCTGATCTGTGTCTCACCAAACCTGGTGGGATGGGAAAGCCTACTTCTTCCTTGCTAGGAAGAAGGTACTAGCTTCTCACACCCTGCTTCTGCCAGCAAACTGCATGTTTCATTCCTGTTGCTCAGAAAAGCCCTGGTAGGTCCATCTCTAAGACGAACTGTTATTTCTTGACCAACCAGGGTTGCCTGACTGCCTTGCCCTGGCTCAGCTCTCTTGGTTGGCAATGCAGTACTAGCCCTCCTGGCCCGTGTAGAAGCAGTAAAGAGAGGACAAACTATTTTAAAAGAATATAAGAACAGCTGGCCCTTGTCACAAGTAGGAAGAAAATACCAAGAATTACTCAAGGTACCACCTTGAGAGGGTAATGGTGTCAGAATTACTGAGTCCTCATTTGAATGAATGGGAGCTCCCTAAAGCAAAGGATGCCTGCAGGCAGAAGCCAAGTAATCTTGGTCTCCTGAATGCAATTCAAGAGACTGATGGCTGCCAGCATCCTCTCTTTGACTGATGGCCAGGGACTGCTGTGGGGATCCTGGAAGTATTAGGTGGTCCCTGCTGCGATCATTCAGCATATCGTCTCACACGTAGGATCTCAGCCAGCCTGATCACATGGCAGCTCCAGAGCTGAGAAATCTTACTGGCAAGCCTTCTTTTTCATGTTTTTCTGTTAACAAATCCCCTTTTCCCTCCCATTGGCACTGACTCGTACTACTGCTCCATTTCACCATAACCCTGATCTATCAGATCTTTTGACCCAGCTATGGTCCTATTAACCTCAACGCAACAACACAAGCCAGATGATTAACTCATATTTATTTGTTTCTTCTCTCCTACCTCTCCTTTTGCAGCTGGAGAACCTGAAATTGGAAACTTAAGTGTTTCCAGCATAACTCCCGAAAGCTTCAATCTCTCCTGGACAGCTACCGATGGGGCCTTCGAGACTTTTACCATTGAAATTGTTGATTTCAATAGGTTCCTGGAGACACTGGAATATAATATCTCTGGTGCTGAACGAACTGCCCACATCTCAGGGCTACGCCCCCGTAATGATTTTATTATCTACCTCTCTGGAGTCGCTCCCAGCATCCGGACCAAAACCATCAGTGCTACAGCCACCACAGGTACCTCCCCATTCTCCCCTTTCTAACACCCTCTCTCCAGAATCTTCTCTGCAGGTTCTCACACACTGAAGCACGAGCCACAGTTCATTCACTCCTCCGTGATGCTCGGCTGGAGCACCATTTAACATAACTGTCTTCCAGCAGCAGCTCAAATAGTGGGTTTCCATCAGCCCCTGGACTGGCTTACCACTGACCAGGACGTTTGCAGTTGAAACACAGTTTGGTCTAGATTGCCATGTGGAATCTGAAGAAAAAAATTCTCCCCTTCAGTTACTAGAAGCCACCGTGATAGTTGTCCTTGACTTGGAAAGATGTCTACCTCAGTCATAGAAGTCTTTAAAATTATATTTTGTGTTACCTTAGTGTCTTTGTCTTCCTGGTACCATTGACCTCTGAATAACCAAATACCCAATGATTTAATGAAGTTGTGTTGACGCTGTTACTGATTTTTTTTTTTTTAAGTAGGAGAGTGATGAAAACGAGCAGATTACTCATCAGATGAGTGCAGGAGGGAGATAGGCCATCCAGACCACCCTGATCCCAGTGCCACTTCTAGGAAAAAAGACCAGAGTGTGCTGTCTTGCCCCCAGAACAGTGAATGGATGATGGCAAAAAAAGAAAGTAGTCATGTTTAAACAAGGAGCTTGGTTAACTAAAAAGCGAACTGCCCTTGCTTTAAAGTTGTGGTATCCTGACATACGTGCTAGGGGAGATGCTCTCTGGCATGCAGCAAAAGAGAATTCTGTTATCAGTTTAGAAATGAGAGCCTTGTCCACATGAAAGAACATTCTTAGCACACTTTGGACATACCTCTTCTTGACAGATAAAATGGGACATCACAAACTGAAAAACGAGAGTTTCTTCTTATCATTCAGAAAAAAACGGAATCCACATTCTGGAGAATTCGAGAAAGGGGTTGATATTATAGCATAAAAATTATTTATCATGTAAGTCACCCACAGCTGAGGGAGGTCGGTCCTCATTGCACATGAGACCAGCGTGGTCTAGTTCTCAGCTCCTTCTGGTTAAAGTACCCAAAGCTGAGGGGAGAAAATCCATCAGCTGTAGATATTTGTTTCTCATGGCTCAAACTGGTTTTCAACAAATGACAAGCTCTTTTACCAGAGGGTAAAGTCTAAAACTATGGATTTAGTCTTACATGTTTTGATTTTGACTCCATAATAGTGTTTCAAATTGACACACTTTCATATTTTGTTCCTTCTTGTTTTTGTAGCTGAACCTCTCCTTAGATGCCTCACTATCTCAAATGTGACCTGGGGCAGTGTGTCCATCTCTGGAAAGCTCAGGAGTCTGCCTTTGATAGCTGTCCTACGGAAGTTAGGAATTCTGGGCTGATCAGAGGGCAGCATGCTCAGACCCCCATGTCTGCATAACCATGGGTATTTCCCAAGATGGTTTCTTCATTCTCCATTGGCCTTCCTCTGAGGGTATTCCAAAACTCACTTGCTACTCATCTTTCATCCCCCTGCTTCTACCCCATCCTTGTCAGATTCGATAGGGCCACCTACCTAAGTCAGAACGTTAAGGCTTTTTAAAAAATACTCTCAACCCAAATTAAGGAATTTCAAAGTCACCCTCTTTTTCCTAAATATCCACTCACATCTGGAGTTGTTCTGTTTGTTTGTATAGAGTTAACCTGACTTGCTTTGGTTGATTTCTAACTCATCCTTTCATCTGATCTTAAATAATCACTTCCAGTTCCACCCATTATCATCTTCCTGTAGTCTTTCTAATCAAAGTTTGCCTATGTCATATTCAAAGAGATGTGCACATGCCATTCTGGTCCCTTGGTCCAGAATGATGTACATTCTCTTTCTCTCCACCAAGATTTTAAATGGTGGTGCTGTTAGCATGCAGAGAAGAGACCCCTAAAGCACGCTCCAAGACCCACATGAGGGGACCCAGTGGTCTCATTTTGTTCTTGAGACGTTTATTGGACTGCATTCCCTACATGCAGACTGCTCTTTTTTGACACTCTATCAAGCATGTTTGTCATCCACTGAAATCTCAGACAAAGTGTCAGAGTCTTCCTTTCATCTGTCATCTTGTCCAAATCTTGATGCATGTGGTGAACATTCAGAGCATTAAATTTTTTAAAACATCTGTCTTTCCTGCAAGCAGACAGCATGTCAAACAACTGTTTCAAAGGGTTAGAAGTGGTGGGAGAAAAATGTCCCTCACTTGCATGGAACACTGACTGTAGCCTAACTACCATTCTCTTTCTGAGCATTTCCTTGCCTCTCGCTTTTCACCTCCGTTGCACCCTTTGGGAAACAGCTGGAGGTCAAGCTGACTCTGAGAATCTAGGTCTCATTCTGCATGGTGAATGTGTTAGCATGGCCCGTCTTTCTCTGGTAGCATGAGAACAGTCCTAAAATGCATCCTTAATTTGAGAGACTGCTTCCAGAGAAAAATACAGAGAAAGAACAAATCAACTCCTCTTTGGAGGATTTTACCTTGTGTGTAGTTGAAGTAATTTGCCAATGTTGTGGCTACAAATTACAGTATCATTACCTAAGTAGGAAATCCCTTGCCATGTCTTAAGGCTATATTGGGCTTCTGGGCCAGATCCTTTTTTGTCCTTGGAGACTTTAGGGCATCGACTGTGCCATGCAGTTATCCCATTCAGGGTGATGCAGAGGAGCCTTTTCTTTCCTCCAAATCCTGGAGCTGCAGCAAAGCAACTCCCAAGTCCTTGGAAGAAATCGTTTGCTTCTTCCCAGCCCCAACTCGTGATCGAGTATCTCAAACCTCCAGCACTGTTGCCTCTTTCTAAAATATACAGTCTGAGTTGAACTTACTTAAATGTTAGTATTATTTGGTAAAAAGGTATTTAAGGGGCCAGACCCTGTACAGCATCCCAGCTGAAACTAGCAGCACAAGTACTACATTAAAAATGAGTTGCTCTCAACTCTGATTGTCTAGACTTTAAGGGGCAGGAGGAACTTAACCTCAGTGGAACCATCATCTTTCCAAATCATCCAATAAGTGTAAATTACCCATTTCCTAATCTGAAAAGTACAGTTTTCCTCTAACTTCCCATACACCAGGAATTTTTAAATGAAAGCCATTTTTACCTTTACAGTATTTTGGATGAGATGCAGATTTTCCTATGGTGTATGCCTGTGGGTTTCTAAATAATATGGAGAATTTCTCTTGCATGGGTATTAGCCTTTAATTTGTACAATCTAAATAGATCAAAAGAAGACTAAAGGAAACCCCTAAATAGCATTTTCTAAGGCATGCTCAGTGGAACACCAGCTCCTTGAGATGTCCGAAGAATATTCCACAGAAAGGGTATCCATTGATCAATAAGTTAATGAAATGCTGAGCTAAACAAAATTAAGTAGGTTTCTTTACAGACCAGCATTTCAGGGCCTTTAAATTGCTAGCATGCTTTGTGAGTCTTTAGGGTGACATGTATTACTCAGTGTTTACCATGCATAGCTCACTATGAAGCTATGAAGTCTTTTCTTGGAACATCTTATCAGAGCTAGTGTGCCATTACAAACCTTAGAAAATGCACCCTAAATACTCTTTATGTTAATCCTATCTACTGCTCTAATAGCTTGTTCACTTTTCTTCATTCATGACTCTGCAAATATTTGGAGGGATTGATACTTTCACATGGTCTATGGCTACATTCTGGAGAAATCCACTGCTTCCTCTAACAATGTCTCTCTCTCTCTCTGCCCATATTCCTTCCCTTCAGAGCCAGAGGCACAACTGGGCACGCTAATTCTTAGCAATATTACTCCTGACAGCTTCAACGTGTCGTGGACCACTCGTGCTGGGCCTTTTGCAAAGATTGTTATCAATGTTAGCAATTCTCACTCGCTCCATGAGTCCCAGCAATTCACGGTCTCAGGAGACACCCAGCACACACACGTCACGGGCTTGGTGGAGAACACTGGCTATGACGTTAGTGTGGCAGGGACCACCTGGGCTGGGGACCCCACCAGAGCCCTCACTGCCTTTGTCGTGACAGGTACTCATTCAAGGGTTCTTGCTTGTCTGTTTAGAATTCTGAGGTGGGGGGAGGAGGGGAAGGTGATAGGCATTCGGTGGAAAGGGAAATTCAACCCCCAAGACAGTCTTTACTCCATATGTAAACTTCTAAGTGAAGAGAGCAGGTACTGTTGCAAAGGGGTATTCCACAGCCACTTTGAGGAAATGGAGACCATGTGCTCAACAACTGTATACAGCTTCCAAGGATTTCTGTGCCCAGTTTTACAGACTATCTGATCCACAGTTTGGAAATTCTGGCTAAAGAGTAAGTTCTAAGTTAGCAACGGCCTCAGCAGGAGTTTTGTCCATAGATGATGCTAGATAGGGCACTCCATAAACTCCCTGCTGCAGAAATATAATTTATTTTTCCTTCTAAAAAAATACTTACTAAAATTGACATTTACAACAGATTAATGAAGGTTCACCTTAGGATAACAGATAAATCCCAAGCTGAATTAAACCTTACCCATTTATTGAACTTGACTTCTAAATTCTCTTTGAATTACATAAAAAGATGGCTTTCTGTTTCTGTCCTGAGATTATCCTAAATCAATGGCAAAGTCTGTGAATTTTGTCAATTTATCAAATCTCTAGCCTGAAAAACCTCTGAAAATATTTGGAAGTCTCTTGCCTTCCACTAATGATAATTTTCAGGACAGCAACCTTGACATCTGATTCTCACATTAAACCAGGCCTCTCCCAGGGTATAAAATTGTTGTAAATAAGATATGTTAATAAATTCAATTAAATATTTAATTCAAGGCAGTATGGTGTCCTAGAAGAATGAGGATTTTGAGATCAGGCCTGAGTAGTTTCTAATCCTCTTCCACAATCCTTTTCAGTTGTATAGCCTTGGCTGGTTCTTTACTGCTCCGAACCCCAATGTCCTTGTGTGTGAGGAGACAATGCCCACAGTTGCCTCTGGCAACCTTGTCTCAGGGATAATATGGACATGATGAAATTTAACTACCTGGCATCCAACTGGCATTTTGCTTACTGCTATCTCCCAACAGTATGAAGAAAGTAGTGTTTTTAAAAGCCACAAACTTAGATAGAAACAGTAGACCTATGCAATCATGCCTTTCCTATTATTTTAAGGAGAACACTGGGCGAGTACTAACGTGAGATCAAAATGCGGTTATATTTTCGTTCCAGTTATCTAGTGTGAATTCAGTCATTCAGACAAGTCTTCAAATGCAGAACGTGGTCATTTCTTAGTGGGTAAAGCGGTGGGGGTGGGGGGGGCTCCCATTCTCATGCATCTCACTGCCCAGGAGGGGAGGAATAGCCGCCACAGATTGGCAGGCCCTCACTTGTAGCAGGACCTCCCACAGGACAGAGCAAAGAAAGGGAGGCTGGGAGAGGCTGGTCTAGGGAATCCTAGATCCAGTTAGGCATTGTTTTAGCTAATCCTTGAAGTGAAAAGAACCCTGCATTTTAAAAGAAGCATACTTTGAAAAAGAAAGAAAAAAACTGAACATGAAGAGCTGTAAACAACAAGCCCTTGATAGACTAATTAGCCTGAACGCCCTCCTTTTCATCAGAATTGGCCACTTTGATGTTGTGGAGGTGCAAAGAGGCCCGCTATGAAAGAGAGGCACCACTTATCTAAAAACTCATCAACAGAATTTGAGCCCCTCGTCTTGCAGACTAAGAAGCCTACAGTACATGTGATTTCATCTTTGCCTTTGATAGTTATGATTTGGGGAGATCCTTCTGTGTTTTGTTTTGTTTTTTCTAAAAGCCTCAAAACAAACACCAAGTGTATCCAAATAATTAGGGGAAGTGCAGTCTACAACACAACTTAAATTTCTGCCTAGAGGATAAGGACATTCATCCACTTGCTCATTCAGTCACCCAACATTTCTTTTTAAAATGTTTTCTTATGTCCTGTGGATTGGACGCTGGGCATTAGTTAAGGTCATTTCTCTCTTTGAAAGTTTCAGTTGAGCTGCAATGGAAAAGAAGGCCCTAAACTAGATGAGGTAAAGTAGCCTTTGGCCATGGAATTGCCCCCATGCCCCTTCCGCTAGAAAATACATTCACTATTACTATGTCTTGTTTTACTAGAAAGGAGGTACTGGACCTTCACCACCAATCCTGCTTATGTCTTAAGGCTTGCCAGCGTTAGTGGGCTTGACTAATTGGACTTGGGGTCAGAGCACTGAACTTGAGTCAGATGACCTGTGCTGGATCCCATCTCAGCCACCTAGTAGATACATGATCTTAGATGAGTCATTGACCTCTCTGTTCCCTTAGATGTCCTGAGGATGAGGGGACAAGTAGCTATATCTATTTTACAATGACATTGTAAGGATTAAATAGGATAATAGATGTGAAGCCTTGTTAGTTGGGAAGTATTGACAGAAACTTAGCTGATATAAGCTCGCTCCTTTTAAGATTTCCAATGTGTGGAAAGACCACTAGGAACCTAAGAAGAGTGCCTAGGCCACAGATCTTTGGTGCATGAATGAACACATGATGATGAAAGAATTTACTGCAGAACCAGATGTGTCCTTCCTTATCTCCTACCTTTATCCAGGAAAATAAAGAAGAGAATAAGCAAATCTTAGTAATCCTTACTGGGCCATAACCATAATTTGTTAATTTTGATACATGAAAAATCTTACCTCCTCCCTTTTATCACAGCTTGTGAGAATGTATGCCGCTAATTGGCCCCATCAGCTTGATTCAAAATGTGAACTAGAAGTGGATTAGAAACATATGAACTATACTGAAAAGGAAGTATATTTGAAAAAAACAAAAAAACTGACATTTTTCAAGACAGAAGACAGTGGGAAGTAGAGAAGGGATTCAAACCCAGCATCAGATATCCAGTTATCTTGGAATCATGGCTTTTGGAGTGAGACCCAGCTAAAAACCTTGCTCTATCGCATACTAGCTCTGTGACTTTGGCCAAGTCAGTCAACCTCTCTGGAGCTCAGTTTTCCTACCTGCATAGTGGGAATAATTCTATTTCATCAGCTTGTAAAGAGATTTACACAAGATAACATCATCTGGCATTCACTACGCTCCTACTAAATATTCGTTTTCTGAGCATATAACAATTTAATGATTGACTGGGTATCTACCAGTGTTCATGGAGACTTGTGCTATCCTAGTAGAATCAGTGCTGCTAACCTGAGTTATTTTCACTCCTCCCTTCTTTCAGAGGCCCTGCCCCTTCTGGAAAACCTAACCATTTCCGACATTAATCCCTACGGGTTCACAGTTTCCTGGATGGCATCGGAGAATGCCTTTGACAGCTTCCTAGTAACGGTGATGGATTCTGGGAAGCTGCTGGACCCCCAAGAATTCACACTTTCAGGAACCCAGAGGAAGCTGGAGCTTAGAGGCCTCATAACTGGCATTGGCTATGAGGTTATGGTCTCTGGCTTCACCCAAGGGCATCAAACCAAGCCCTTGAGGGCTGAGATTGTTACAGGTATTTTTATTCAAGTGAGCCATTTTCTCTTTTTCTTGGTTTCTTTCCATGTAATCCATCTACCAGATCACCATGGTTTTAACATCCTTGTCCATGTTTTCTACTTAATCCACAGATGTGGCCTGTTCTTTTATGTTTCCCCAACTCTATCCCTGGACTTCCCCGCCCCCCACACCTCAGAAATGAGAAGGCCGAAATGTTTCCACTTGATGTCCTAAATCCTTTAGACCGTGTCTTGTTCCTAGCTCTTGTGTGCTTACTCCACATCACCTTCCCCTGTGTCCATCCTGCCTGGTCCCCAGCTACGTTTCAGCCTTCTCAAATATACCAATGAGTATATTTTGGAAACTTACTTACAGCATTTGCCTTCTCAAAATCTCAACTGTGATCTTGATACACTTCCAGGTGGGCCTGTCATTGGAAAACCATAAACTTATTATATTGGTAAACACTAATGTCATAGAGATTCTTCAACACAGACTAAATCCATAATTTTCTCAAAACTAAAAATTCTTAGAGAAATATAGCATTAACAACTTTAACAGTCAAAAATCTGTGTTTACCAATGTCATCCTAGAGATTACTAGCTCTGCAGAATATTCAAAGGCCCTCCTTGGTAAAGTTTCATGTTGAAGTAAGTTTTGGAAACACAGAGTTAAACACAGTTCAGCAGGGTCTTTGACTACAAGGCTTTACAGAATATCCTAATGCACGTATTTCTCACCAAGAAGGGCTACCCAGGCAGTATTTCCCAAGCTTATTTGACAATGGATACCTTCTGAGGGAGAGGATCAAACAGGAATAGCTTGCTCTGAGTACACTTTGGGAAACTCAGTTCTAAATTTGCCTTGACTTTGAGTTTTGTCTAGTTAAGGCAATCTGAGATAATACCTGAGTCCAAAGAATACAGCACAAGAGGTTCCAAGCCTCCATTCTACCATCTGAACACTTATCTGATGGTTAAAAAAAGCAAGCAAGAAAGAAAGTCAAGGGAAGGAGCTTGCTTTAGTAAAACAGCTCCAAGAAAAAAGCAGTAAGACCATAACACTTATAACATTTTAAAAGCCATTTTGCTTAGGATCAAGGGAAGTGTGATCAGCAGTATCATGATGGGCAGCTCTACAGATCGTTAATGCTGGTTTATTTGTCTTTTCAAGAAGAAAAGAAAAAAGTCTCACAGAGGATGGGCACTCAGCCACTGGAAGACAGAGAGCAAATGTAAACAAGTTACTGGCTTTGAACTTGTTTAATAATGCATGCAAGGGGCCAATGCTGAGTCCAGATGTGGATTTATAGAATTGCTTTTAGACACAACTCACATATGCAAGCATCCACTTGGCTTGTATTGAATGTGTCAACTCCATCTTTCCCTCTCTTCAGACCTACTCGACTTGTTCATGTTGAATCATTTTATTTTCGGTATCTCAGGACACTTCTAGCTCTGAGAGCCGGGCCATCACTGCATACTGATAACCCCACTGGAGAGAAGGCTGCACGGTCTGATAATGCTGCTGTCTCTCTCCTCCTTCCACCATTTCTCCCCGTCTAGAAGCCGAGCCAGAAGTTGATAACCTTCTGGTTTCCGATGCCACCCCAGACAGTTTCCGTCTGTCCTGGACAGCTGATGAAGGGGTCTTCGACAGTTTTGTTCTCAAAATCAGAGATACCAAAAAGCAGTCTGAGCCACTGGAAATAACCCTTCTTGAGCCCGAACGTACCAGGGACATAACAGGTCTCAGAGAGGCCACTGAATATGAAATTGAACTCTATGGAACAAGCAGTGGAAGGCGATCCCAGCCAATCAGTGCCATCGCATCAACAGGTATGCGCATGAAAAGGACAGAACAGGGGAAAGCCACGACTCCTTAAAGGGCCGGGAAATTACGAGAGCTTTGGACACTGACAGGCTTGCGTTAAGATCCAGACTCTTTCTCTTATAGAGACTGTGTGACTGTGGACAACTTGGCTAAGTCTTTATGGAAAAAGAGTGTGATGCCATTCAATTAACAGGGCTGTAAGGATTGAATGAGATGATTCTTGGAAGGCCCATAGCCGAGGGCCTGGCACATAGCGAGGGCTCAGCAAATGAGAGCTGTTAACATTTTCATGATTGTCATGAATACATCATCATCATTACAATTACCGAATTTTTCACAATTCCAAAGACCCTTCCTTCCACCTAGTATCTCATCATGTTTTATCCAGAGGTACTTTCTTATTCTTTGGCAACACGTTTGAACTACACTCTGCAGGAGATCATGGGGGAGGTACCCCATAAAGGTTGAAATTTATAAAATGCTTGTGTGAATAATCAGTACAGTGACTGGGAGCAGAAAAGGGGGAAGCCGGCAAGGTTGACAGGCTGCTCTTCATGAACCTCGCTTGTTGTATTTGATTCTCAGAGCAACTCCTATGAGGTCTTTTCAAGGAGATAAAGATGGTTAATAACAGGAATCTTCATATTAATAATACTGACAGGACTTTATAGATAAAAGGGAAGACCTAAAAGAGATGGGTGGAAACCCAAGAAATCAGGAACAGAATTCACGACAGACAGCAGCTTCAAAGAGGAACCAGAGGGAGAAGTAAAGAGGACCCCTTGAGAAATGAGGGAGCCCAGGGCCTGCTGCTCGTGCGGGAACAATGTGAGGCCCAGAAAGGGGAAGTGATGTACACAGCCAGGCTAACTTAGTTTAATACTATTAAATATAAGCGGGCTGGATGGCAGATAACCAACGACTGTACATACTTGCCATCTCTGGCAGGCAAAGAGCGGAACATTGGCCAAAACCCCGTCTGTGTCCAGAGATGGGTGTTTTATCATGTCCACCTTCGAGACTTAATGAGCTCCAAGAATCCATATTTAGAAATCATAATGAGTATCTGTAGACGTGGAGAAAATGCTGAAATCCAGGCAGCAATTCAGTCAGAGAAAAAACCCCTGTTTCTTATTAACTCGGACACCCTATCCCTGGGATGGGAGTCCTTGTCTCCTCCGCCCCGTGGCTGCTCATAAAACAACTCCAGATCAGAGGCAGAGCCTGATTTTGACCTTGGTTTATAAACACTGCTTTTCAAAGTTTACTTCTGATCACTGATTTTGTTTTGCTGATCTTTTTTCTAGAGACCCTGCGGTTCTAAAACAAAACAGAATGAATAATCTTGAGGGGGTTTTTTGTTTGTTTGTTTGTTTTTAAGAACAAAAAAGGAAAGGCAGACCCTGTATTTTGGAAAGCCTTGTCTTTGAGTTCTTCTTCTGGGGCCTTGCCTTTCACGGTAAAAGAGGTGTGTGTGTCTGTCTGTCTGCACGCCTCCGCCCCAGTCCTTGGAGAGGACAGGACACAGCAGACTCACTTTTCACCTTCACCTCATCAGCTTTATACGGTTTCCCTTTTCCTTTCTTCCATCCTTTCTCTTCTCGCCTCCCTTGCACAGCTGTGAACCCTTCCCTGAGATGTTCGGTTCCTCTTTTTCCTTATAAAGCTGCTCAGGTTCTCCTCTACCTCCCTGAGCACAAGCTACCAGCCCTGAGGGCGCGGAGGCAGATTACCTCGGGGGTGATCCTGTGGCCTCTGGGCAGATTCCTTGGAGTCCAATCCTTGCTCTACCTCTTACCAGCTGTGTGACCTTGGGCAGGTCTCCTTTCCTCTCTGAGCCTCTGTCCCCTGGTTTAAATGAGATCATGAGTGTCGAGTATTCAGCTTCCTTCCTTGCCCATTGTACCAATATTAGCTATTATTATGTTTGGGTGATTTAACATAAATTTTTTTTAATGGGCCACTTGGTTCACAATTCAAAAATTTTAAAAACAGATAAACAGTGAAATCTCCGACTGTGTCCCTGCCACTCAGTTGCTCTTTCTAGAGGCAGCCTCTCTTACCACTTTGTTCTGTATTATTCCAGAACTACTCTATACAGATAGACAAAATTAGACATTAACTTGTGTTCTCTCTTTTCTTTTTTTTCTGGCACAATGGTTAACATACCTCCTCTTCTACACACTGGGTGTGTGTGTTGGGGGTGGGAGCGCTATGTGTGCGCCTGTGTTTCTTGCTTATTAATAGATCTCAGAGATAATCCCATAAACCTTATTTATTTAAACATTCACCTATTGCTTGAAGCCCTCCTCAGCCTTCCTGAGAGTTTTCAGCAATTTGAGATGTTTCTCTAATGGAGTTTTTATTGAAAACCAGTTGTCCACTTGGAAAGAGAGCCCGAGGTGTTGCTTGCCTGGGTTCTTCCCAGTTTTTCACTAGGTATGAATTAGTTGCTCTGTGAGGCTCTCCCTTCAGGTTCCCATTGACCCTCTCCTCTGCTGTAGTGCTGAAGACTTAGGGACTCTGTGTTCGGTGGAAGGAGACAAATAATCTTCCACCCCTAGGAAGGTCTGTTGTCTGAAAATATCAGACCCTTCGACCCTGGAATTCCACTACTATGGTACCATTCCTTCAGGGCACACATGGCCATATTCCTGCTGCTGCTTTAGCAAGCACATCGCTCAGGAGTGCATAATGGACGAAGCTACTGACTTAGGGTTTCTGAGACAGCAGATAATGGCCCATTCTGCAGATCAGAAAACTGGGATCTATAGAAAGAGGCTATGGCCACACTTTCTAAAATGTGCCAGGACCTGCGGTAATGAGGTTCACAGTCACAAGTGGAGCAGGCAAGCTGAAGTGCCTGAACTCACACACCCCACTGGGGTTTTCGCTCAGCTGGCCTCCTCCAACTCTGTCCAGGGTGGTTCTTGGAAGAAAAAGTCACATGGGAAAGGAAATAAAGAGAGGCTGATCATGTTTACTGAATTCTTACCGTGTGCCAGATTCTGTGTCAAGGTTTTATACCCATTGTCTTTGCTAATCCTCAGAACATTCCTGTAGGTGGGCACCACCTTTCACGCTGGACAGTTGGAGCAGCTGAGGCTCGCAGAGGTGGAGGGCCCTGCCGTCCCAGGTTTCCCAGCCTCTCTGTGGTATTTGGACAATCATGGTCTTCCAGGCACTCGCCACACCCTCGTGCTTTCCAAAGCTTTCCAGGGAGAGAACAAAGCCCCCAGGCAGCCAGAGTTTGGGGAGCGGGTGCTACCAGGCCACGGGAGAAAGCGTAGGAGGAAAGAAAGCAAATAGAAATGGAGAGGGAAGAAACATCCCCCAGAGTGGGCTGTGGCCTTCAGAACTTAATGGTCAGCTGGGTTGGAGAGACGGAGACGATGAGGAAGCGAGCTCCCTGGAGACCTGAAAATCATTTCCTGAACTTTCTGGTTCAACATGGTCAGCTGAAAAGGGCAAACAGCTAAGCCAAAAAATACACAGAGAAAAGCCAAAGGAAGCTAGGTTTTGAGGGAAGGTATTTATATAGAAGAATCTGTCTCCTGGGCATGGCTTTCCCCACAGGTAGTCCCAGTGTCCATGGGTGTTTGCTTTGGTGATGGGCCTGAGGTTGATCCCCTGGCTCTGAACCCCCCCCCATCCAGTTCTGGGAATGGGTCTTTCGAGGTCAGTTTCCATGTGCACATTATTTCCAGGATTCTTGGGCTGTGCTTGGCTCTGCTGCCCAGTCCTGGGACCCAGAAAGGTCATGCCACAGGAATGTTTATTGGAGAACCAAGCCTCAGTTTATTCCTCTGTGAAATGGCTATGACCACACCTCCTTCTTCAGGTTTTCTAAATGAGGGTTAATCCTTATAAATTGAAAAAAACTGTACAAGTCAAATATTGGTGTTTAATAAAAGCAACTAGAAAGTGAAGACATGAGATGATGCTAAAAATCAAAAATTAAAGGAGGGCATGATCCAAGCTGTGAAACCACTCACCTTCACTTCGTTAGAAGTCAGCTGCTATGTTAACATTCTCCTTGAATGAAACCAAAAGACTGCTCTGTCTAATGGGCTCTAGACCTGAATGAAAGAACAATTGTTTCTCTCAAGTCACAACTTGACCACAGATCACCACATTCTCCGTCCTAAAAGCTTGGCTTGGACACAGACTCTAGGGACTAGGATTCCTTACCCAGGAAGAATCATTATTGAGCAAGATAGTTAACTGTTTCTGGGTTTCTTCTGTGCTCTCTCCTTGACAGCCATGGGCTCCCCAAAGGAAATCATCTTCTCAGACATCACTGAGAACTCGGCCACTGTCAGCTGGCTCGCACCCGCTGCCCAGGTGGAGAGCTTCCGGATTACCTACGTGCCCATTGCAGGAGGTAGGGGGCTCAAAGTGGGGAAGGGGAGAGGGATCTGGAGAGGGGTGGGGTGAAATAGTGAGGAGATCATGATCATTCCCATTCTCCTAAACATTATGACCAAAGAAAATGACTTTCTTATATTTGAGACCATCTGGACAGACTTCATTTGCAAAGTGCTATGAGAGTCTTGGGGGAAACTACCTTGTAAAGGGTCATTTTATGAAGATCCGTTCCAGTCTTGAAAGTCTAACCTTCTAGGAGAAATGGATTCCCCATATTGTTGTCACACAACAACAGGAGACTCTAAATGCATTGGCCTTTTCCTCTTTGAGCACACGCCTCTGAAAAGCTGGTCTTGCCCTGGGTATATGTGAGGTTTTGCCCTTTGTTCCCCAAATCTGTCCTCACCTGCGTAAGGTGGGGAGTTATGACTTAGTAGAGTTCGGAGCTCTAGTTCAGAGCACATGGGCTACGTTAGAGACCCCAGTGGTGAGCAGAGTCAGATCTGTCTAAAGACATTCTGGCAGACAGTGAGCCCCCCCGTTAGTGGAAGTGTGTACAGAGAATGTGGTTGATAGCCTCTCTAGGGGCATGCTATAGCTTCTCTAGGGGGTGTTTGACCAGCTGATGTACAAGCTCCTTACCAGCCCTCAAGTTCTAAGAAATAGAAATTTTGGGACTTTTTAAATAAATATGAGAGTACAAACTTGATTATGACTATCTTCTTTTCTTAAATAGTAGAATCTCTGCTAATAAGGGAGACTGTATCCCAAGCTAAGACAGTGGGTAAATGGATCAGTATATATAGTGAGCTTCCCATATTCTTTGTGGGAAAAATTAAATAAATAAAATGTGCACCACCTGCCAGCTCCCTACTGAACAGAAACTTGCCATTTTTAGCACATTGTGACTTCATGTGTTTTCCTCTCAAGGCTTGCTTTTTGGCATCTGCACAGATGGAAAAAGCATTATACAAAAAATAAGACCTCTTCTCTTATGCCAGAGGATAGGAGCAAATGAGAAGAAGTCAAGCAAATGGTATTGGATGAAGATACAGCTTCATTTCCAAAACGGATACACCCATTCCTAGGGCAACAGTAAGTTTCAGTGAGGTTCACGGCTCCCGCCTTCACTGCGTCTGTTCCAGGTACACCCTCAGTGGTAACGGTGGGTGGAACCGAGCCCCAGACCAGGCTGGTGAAGCTCCTGCCTGGCACCGAGTACCTCGTCAGCATCATCGCCATGAAGGGCTTCGAGGAAAGCGAACCCGTCTCAGGATCGTTCACCACAGGTGCTTTTCTCACCTTCAGCATTATTGCCCGTGGTGCGGCAGCCCGAAACAAAGTTTGTAATTTAGGAAATCCTAGGGGGAAGGGGACCGGATTCAGAGCGTGAGGAGCCTCATTTCTGGCCCATCCGTGCCCTGGGGTCACGTGAAAGAGCTCAGATGCGGGGGTCACACTGACCTGGGCTGAAACACCAAGTCTATCACTTCTAATATATGAACTGCCAGTGAATTTCTCTAGGGTCTAGTTTGCATCTCTGTAAAATGGATACAGTTCTGCGGCTTTCGCAGAGCATGTAAGAATCACCCGAAATGACGTGTGTAAAGCATCTGTAAATGTAAATGACTGTACCCGTTGGTCCACCTCCTTCCCTTCCCTGCCTGGTGCCTGTAACCATGGCAAGGACCCTTCCAAGCAGCCAGTGCTCGCGGACGTGTCACAGGGACAGCTATAAAGTAACGACTCCTGCTTGGGCAGCTGCTGTATTCCAGGCAGTTACTAAACCTTTTGCATTTAAAACATTAAAATGGCTATTATCATTCCCATTTTACAGAAGAAACAACTGAGACCCAGGGAAATTAAATACCTTGGCCAAAGCCGTATAGCGAGTGAGCGCTGAACTTCGGTCAGTCTCGCTACAAACTCTGTTCTTCTAAAATAAAGGATTATTTTCCGATTATAACCTGATTTGTACAGCACACTGTAAGGAGGGGAAAATAGTGAATTGCATGGAAGGACAACGAAGTGGAAATTTTCTGTTTAGGCAGCTGTGTCTCTAAACAATCATCCTTTGATATATGAGCCATTATCCCGGCTAATCCATTATGGGATCCAAAGAATGGGCCTCATAGGAAAAATTTTAAATATCCTAATCTAAAAGAGTTGATAATATGCAATTAAAACATCCCATCTCAACCCAGAGGTCTGTCTACCCTGCCACACAGACCCTTATTTCCCCCATAGAAATCTTTCAGTCATGGGTTTTCCACGGCAACAGATTGCGAAAGCTGGATGTGTTCCCTCCCAAGGCCCCACTGTCCTCGATAAAGGAGATTCTGTACGGGCATGATGAAACAGGAAGGAACTTGAAGTAGCTGATGGGAGCTCACAAAATCACTCTGCCGCCCCCTGACTCCCCGGCCAGGCATTTCATCTCTCACCATCACCATTAAAATGAGCTGATGAGAGCTGCCCTCCATCCTCTCAGGACTGTTGTCCGGAGTAGTTGAGCAGTAAATGGGAACACAGGGGGAATCGTCATCTTTAGGTTGGTCTCTAAGAAAGGGATTTTGGGTGGTAGTCGTGGTCAGTTAAATGGGCCGGGGTCCCATCGATACCATCTTTCTTAGTATGAGTCATTTGGAAATCATATTTTAGACTCCAAATAGCTTCACTAGTCATGTTAATAACAGCAGCTGCATTTACTGAGCTACCCCTTGCACATTTGACATTCATTGTCTAATTCATTCTTATAACAGCCGCCCTCTGACAACTGAAAAAAATAAGGTTTGGTGAAAAGAAATGACCCAAGGGCACTAGACAGAGAAGCCAAGGTGGAACTGAGAACACCAGCCTCTGGAGCCAGGCTCCATAGTGTCTAGAAGCCACTTAGAGCTATCACTCATCGCCCAGCAAAGCCTTGGGCAGCCTTTACTCTCTAAGTCTCTGTTTTTGTAACTTCCTTCCCTGGAGAAAGGAATGTGAACTATAATGATAACCTTTGTCATGTGTTCAGCCTTCTGCAGTTTATACAGCACCTTTCCACCTATAATATCATGTGAAAACCAAAGGATGAAGTCAGACAGAACTATTATCCCCATTATACAGGTGGGGAAATAGAGACCCAAGGTGACCAGCCAGCAAGGGAAGGAGTCATGACCCAAACCCAGGTCATCCTGGCTCCAAACTTGGGACTTGGAACTGTCCGTGCAATGGACACTGTGTTATCGGGAGTCCGAGAGCAGCATAGACAGGACAGCAGCTGTGGTCTGATGTCCTGTCCCATGACTGTCTATCTCTTCAACACATCACCATCTTTCTTTGCAGCTCTGGATGGCCCATCTGGCCTGATGACAGCCAACATCACCAGCTCGGGAGCCTTGGCCACATGGCAGCCAGCCATTGCCCCTGTGGACAGTTACATCATCTCCTACACAGGGGAGAAAGGTAAGGTTGTGCCCAAGACCCTCCCAGCTCTGAGGAGTGTCTGTCCTGCTGTTCTCCCTACCCATCGCCCTCTGCTTGTTGTCAACTGAAAGAGCATCAACATTGTGGTTACATCAGGGGAGGCCAGTAGGCTGTTTGAAGAACGAAAGCATCTCCAGCCTGCCCATGTTCCCCCAGCTATCCCTGCTCTCCTGCTGGTCTCTCTGCCTGTCAGCATGAGCCACCCTCTCTAGGCAGCAGCTCTCATCGCTTAGAGAGGAGTCCAGAATCTAACATCTTAAACAGGCTACTTCCTGGGGTGCTAGAGAGCCCTGGCTTCTCACGACCCATGGAGGTGGCCAGTGGTAGCAAATTTGAAGGAGAAATCAGAAATTATTTTTTCTTACCTCTGCAACCCTCTGTGCTCATTTACTCAGCAGATTAAACACATGTTGGGGTACCAGCAAACCACAACCACCAGAAGGTAAAATCAAATACAAATAAGGGAGAGGACAGTGAGAGACTCCTTTTCAAAGAATAAAGCCATGCCTTTGTAATGAGTTACTTTAGAAAATATTGTACTATTTAAATCCCGAAGCACATATAAATTTCATATTTTATGGTTTAGTATTGCTTTACTTGCAGTGACAATATGAGAGGACACCTTAATCTGTGCCCTGGGACCTCGGAAAATCTTAATCAACCGTGGCGTCCACCTACGAGTTAGTTCTCTGTGAGGTTAGAGTGAGTTGGTGCAGTTGGGGGCGGGGGAAGAGATTTGGGGGGGTTATTCTTTTTACTCTTCAATTCTTAAATATTCCCTATGAGCAACCTCTTCTGAGTCAGGAAAGAGGACGTTATCTCACCGAAAATAGATCAGGGTATATAGTTCATGGGATTTATGGAAATTGTGGATGCAGGCTATAAAAGGGCCTGATCCAAGAAGAGGGGGTTTTTCATGGAAGATGAGTAGGGTGACTGACCTGCCCCAGTTTGCCTGGGACTTTCCTAGTTTTAGCACTCAACGTCCCACACCCTGGGCGACCTCCCAGCCCCTGGCGAGCCAGGTTGGTTGGTCACCTGTGATTAGGAAACAAGCACATACCGCTAGGGCACCACCGCCAGGCCTGACCCAGTGGGCCTAAAAGGCAAAACTAGACTCTGGTCTGTCTGCTATGGCCCAATTTTTCTGATTCCCCCAGCCTAATGATTTGACAATATTTGGCAAAGTATAAAAAGATGTGTGGGTAAATGAAAAAAAAAAAAGGTGGTGGCAGTGAGCAAGTGCTGGGACAAGTTAAACATGGGTAGCCCAGGCCTTGGAGGTGTTACCTGCAGCTCCCCTCTCGCTGGTTCCTGTGCCCCAGCTGCAGAGCTGTTCCTGCCAGCACCCTGTGGAAAAACCTCCTGACCCCCAGTTCCCCTTCTGGTTTGGTGCCTAGAAAAAGCCACTCTCCGTATGATAAATCCTTTGTATATGAGGTGAGTGCTCAAGAGAGAGAAAGGGGAGTGAGTCATTTCAGAAATCGGACCTGCTTTTCTGCAGGGTCACTGAAAGTTTCTGCGTTAGAAGTAGGTGTGTGCGCTGTGTGCCAAGTCTGCTGAAGGCTCGGACAGGGAGAGGTGACCGCCTCAGTGTGTGTATTTCATGTTTAGTGCCAGAGATCACACGCATGGTGTCCGGGAACATGGTGGAGTATGCTCTGACAGACCTGGAGCCTGCCACGGAATACACGCTGAGGGTCTTTGCAGAGAAGGGGCCCCAGAAGAGCTCGATCATCTCTACCAAGTTCACGACAGGTACAGAGACACCAAGAGCTGGAAGACACCCACTCACAGCCTCCACCTTAAAGGCCACCCTCCCCAGCCATTCCTTAAGGCAGGTCCTTGCAACGTGATGATATCAGCATTGGCTAAATTCGCCAGTGCCCCCTCAGTCAGGACCTTAAGAAACACACCATTTCCTTTTGAACTGAAATGACCTGTCCTCCCATGGACTAGGAAATAATTTTAAAAGGAACGCTTTTTAAGTGGAAAACCAGTCCCCACTGGCCTGAAACCCAGTATTTAATGATCCATGTTCTAGACAAGGAAATATTTTTAAGAGAAAGATTTTTCAGGCAAGTTTTCCTAGATGTCCAATGAGTTTTTATACATTGAGATCTTTTTACAAACTGCAGCTAGCGGGGAAATGGAGGAAATGTCTTCTCAGTAGGGGTGAACCCCCATATCAGCTATTCATCTGTCCTCTTATTTAGGAGCAAGGGAGTTTGGGAATTATATTCACAGCTGTGTCTTTCTCTCCAAATCCAAACAAGGCCAATCAAGACCTCCTCCTTTACAGATGGGGAAGTTTCTGCCCTGGGTCATGTAGCGCAGTGGTAGGGGAAGGACTCGAACCCGGGCCTCCTGATACCCAGCTAGGGAATTTTGTCCTATAATTGCTGACTTATTTGATATTAAATGACTTATCTTCTCCAGACCTTGATCCTCCAAGAGACTGGACTGCTGCTGAAGTTCAGTCAGAAACTGCCCTCCTCACCTGGCGACCCCCCAGGGCATCTGTCACCGGTTACCTATTGGTGTATGAATCCGTGGACGGTACCGTCAAGGTATCTTAGCATATAAACACCCCTCCCCCTCAACTGCTGGTTAAAATGTTTACATGATCCTCAATGTAGGGAAGAACTAACACTGATACTGTCTCTCTACCCCCCGTGCAACTGAGGAGTTGAAAAAAAAAATTAAGAAGGACTGGACCCTATGCCAGACCTTTTGAATCTGAATCATATGCTCCTACCCCCCTGTCTCATTTTACCCAGACTCCAGTTCTACTAGCCAGCCAAGGTCAAGAACCACTGTTCACAAGACTTGAGAACATTTCTGGAACTGGAATTTTGGTCCTTTAATGTTTTTTGAGCAAAGGCCAAGCACATCTTCTGCATCTTTGCTGTATATATGATGTCACAGGTGACATCATCCCATCATACTTTGAAATATATATCACTGTGTCCTTATGACATTAACTTAGTCCCATTTATAGCAATTGTTATTGATATTCTCTGCCAGTGAACTTTTTTCTTTTACTTTTCAGTTTGAAATAACTTCAGCCCTTCACGCAAGTGAAAGGAATTTTCACAACTTCACCTTCTAAATTTGTTGCTGAATTTTTAATTTCGGCCATCACACTTTATAGTTCCAAGTTCTTCTACTTGCTCCCTGTGCAGTCATCTTTTTCTAGTGTATGTTTGTGTTTTGTGTATCATCTTCTCTTTGTCTCTAAGAATATATGTTATTGGTATTTTATTCTAATGACCTACAAAGTGATTCTTCCAAGTTCTTTTTTCTATTTCACTGTTCTTGTTTGGTTTGGTTTGGTTAGAGTCTTTATGTTTCATGTGGGAGACTTCTGCCCAACATCTGATGGTCCTTTTGTACTGGAGCCAAGAATGTACCAGCTGGTTGGGAGTTCCAGCCGCACACGCAGGGCTTGTCCACGGTAGGGCTCGCAACAGGGTGATTAGGCCAGTACCCAGCGATTTTGCCAAGAGTTTTGCTGCAATATCAGCACTGTAAAACTTTTCTCTTGAGCTAATCCATCTCCTCCAGGTCCTCCAAACCAGGCTGCCAGGAGCCCAGCTGGAGAAAGAGCCTGGGCTCCGACTGTGTACAGACCTTCACTCCTGTTTCCAGTGCAGCACCTCAGCCTCCCCTGCCACCGGGCCGGCTGGATTTGAATGCAGTCTCCTTTCCAGCTCAGCCTCTCCAGAGAGTAAACCTCAGCCTGCCACCTGGGCTGAAAAGACAGTCATCCAGACTGTTGGGGGATGGGGAGAGCTGCGGATCTGTTTCTTATTCACAGCTTTGAGACAAACTTTTGTTCAGCCGTGCCCCACCCTGGCCTCTGAAGGCATCTTGGCTTCTGTACACATTCCTTTCCTGAACTTGCTGGGCTCAGCGGCATTCACCAGCCAGCCTCTGACTGGCCCTGCCCACGTAGCTGGTTAGCCCCCAGCTTTCTCCATTCTGCCCCTCAACGTCACTCCACCACATTCTCCCTGTCGTGCCCACTGCTGTCTCTTCCACCATTTCCATCATCCTTGTGGGTTTTACATTATATCCCTTTGTTCTTGTTTTAGTGTCTGTCAGAAGCAAGTAGAGATAAACTGGCATGTTCAGTCTGCCACATGTAACCAGAAGGAGACACACATTTCTAGTTACTCTCATAGTCCTTAGAGTTGGTATAACAATGAACTAACTTACTGTGTGAGTGGAGGCAAGTCCCTTATCCTCTCCAGGTGTCAGTGTTCCCACCTGTAGAGTGAGTGCATCTGACTCTCCTAATTTCTAAGGCCCCTTCCTGGTCAGGCATTCTAGGATTCAGTGTTTGCCTGAAGTCATGAGTCTCATTTCGATCTACCCTAATTGCTGGGAAGACAACTTTGCAAAGCAGTCTAGGGAGCTAATAAGTAACTGTATCCCCAGGTAATTAAATGAACCCAGCTGTGTATCTGATCCTTCTCCAAGGACTGGATCTGGGGGCCACACAAAGGGCAGTGGGTCGCTGATACCAAATGGATGCTTGTCTCAGTTTACTTCCCTGCATGTTCAATCCCCAACTGTATGTTTCATTCAAGAAAGCCAACCTGGTGTAGGAGGAAAAGGTCCGGGGTAGAGAGGATTTAAGACCATCCTTTGCCATCAACAAATTATAGAGCAAGAGTAAGTCTCTTAGCTTCTCTGAAACTCAGTTCCCCACTGGGAGAGTGGATAACATCACCCACCCAGTTGTGAAGATGGAAGAGAACCTTCCAGAGGCCTCCACACTGACTCATTACTGCCTAAACCCAGTTGGCTGTGTTTGCAGGTTGAACAGAGCACTGTCGTATTTGGGTTGCTAGGAATGTAGGTTGAACTCCAATCCCAGGCACAAAGGTCATCTCCTAAAAGGTGATTTCACAGGCATTGGAAGCTCAAAAGAGGATTTGAAAAGAAAGGGGTTTCCTACAAACTGAAACCAATTGCCTTCTCGGGACAGCAGCAGTCACAAACTGCAGATGTAGTTAGAATTGGCCCCACAGCAGCTGTGCACATCTGCCCCTCCTGGATATCTCTGTTGTTAAAAGGAGACGTACTGGTTCAGCTCAAGCCTTTATCATGCTATGCCTATTCATCATGCCTAATCATCTCCTGACTTAAAAGATCCCCAAAACCATGCATCAGAATCATCTGGGGGCGCATCTTGAATGTGTTCCTTGCTGGGCTCCACTTCTGGCTCTTATGATCCAATCAGTCTGGGATGGAGCCCAGGAATTGTATTATTTTAAAGCTTCCCAGAGGGCCATGAAAAAGAGCCATATTAGGAGCCACTGATACAACTGGTCTCAAAGTCTAAACCTTTTGCCCTTTGTGTGATTCATCCTGCCACCAGATTAAGCTAGGTTCGTGTCATTCACTTGTTCCAAAACCTGTCAGGAATCTCCATTCCTTATAATGGTAAACTTCAAATGCCATAGCTTGGCATTCTGTAATCTGGTCTTTCGCCCACCACTTCCACCACTCCCCACCCCAAAAGCAAGTATATTATAGCCTCTTCATCTTATTGTGTAAGTTGCTCTGCCCCTTCTGGCCCCAGGACCTTTGTGTATACTGCCCTTTCCCCATCTCTGATCCCACCAGAAGTAAGCATGGAGCCTGGTGCAGAATGGGAGTCCATGGATTCTGACTGAATGAAGAAATGAAAAGATGGGCGAATGAATGAATGTTATCATCTATACCCTGAGGATTTATAAGGCCAAAAACTATTCTATTCTTCCTTCTGCCCTTAGGAAGTCATTGTGGGTCCAGACACCACCTCCTACAGCCTGGCAGAGCTGAGCCCATCCACTCACTACACGGCCAAGATCCAGGCATTGAACGGGCCTCTGAGGAGCAGGCCGGTGCAGACCTTCTTCACCACAAGTAAGGACTCAGGAAGCAGCTGAGCCTCAAGGTCAAACTTTGTGAGATCACACCAGCCCTCCACTTCCCATCTGACGGCTACTTAAAACTTTTCCACCAAATCTCTGAAAAGAATCAGTTCCCTGCTACTACCTGGAAGCCTGAGGAATGTGGGTGCAGGAGATTATGGGAGGTGAAAGGGAAGGAGAGCCAGTGGTGAGAACACTGGATTCAATCCCCATCTCCACTTGCTCTGTGGAACTTAGGAAAGTTACTACCATCCTACAAGTCTCAGTTCCTTCATCTGTGCAGTAGGATCACTAACCATCCCTTCTTCACAAGGACCCGGAGTGCGGCCCACTGTCTGGGCTCATCATAAACTGTGTCCCTTTCTTTCTCCTTCAGCATGTCAGCATTTACAAAGGCTGTCAGTATCCAAAGATCACAAAACAGTCCTCCCACCAAGCTGGTGCAGTAGGCCAAGGTTGTCATGCCCGGTTTTCAGGTGGGAAAATAGAGGCTCCCAGAGCCTAAGTGACCTGCTCGAGGCTATGCCATGAGTCAGGTCCAGGACCAGGGAGCACCCCACGCCTATCCCTGGCTGCCTTGTTCAGATGGCAAACGTGCAAGTCATTCCATTGGTGAACGAGAGGGGGCATCCGTTGTTCCAGAAAGGAGGGGTCAGCCTTTGGAGAGCCCTGAACCTGGGCTACACAGTGCACCCCAGGCTGCCTCCTGCCCATCATCACGTGCCGCTCAGGTCACTCTGCACCCCTGCTGAGGGTGGTGCCGAGGCAAAGGTGCCTCTCTGCAGGTGCTGGGAGCACAAAAACAGGAGGAGGCCCTACAGATGCTTTCAGACTAGGGCCGTGAAATAAGCAACAGAACACTCATGACATAGCCTCAGGTGAGGTCATATACGGTGAGGTCAGCTGAAAGGAGAGAACTGCTAGGACCATCCGTTCTCCATCCCACCTGCTAAACACAGCCCCACGGTCATCCATTTTTATCAAGTTTTTTATTTCTCACATCACATTATTGCCCTTGGACATCCCCCAGGCCTCCTTGTATTTTATACTTCTGAGAGTCCCAGGCTTGGAGCAGCTAAAATGACATCCCTAGCATTCCAAGGCAAGGAAGTAGCAAATTCAGGACTAAAACCCTGGTCTTTGGCTTCAGAATCCTCTGGAGAGACTTGAGATGCATCCAGCCTAATAGGTTGCCCTGCTGCACAATGAGCCATCCACTGGGTGCTCCAGACCCAGCCCCCTGTCAGTACCTGGGCATTCATCAGGGGCTGCCTGGCTGCTCTGAGTAGGTCAGCCTGGCACACGTTCCTCACAGCGCTGAGCTCTCCCCCTACTGATATCACTGGCATCTTCCATCAGTTAGAAGACTGAGGTGGGCGCCTTATATCCACAGCCTTTAAGCCTCATTGCAGCCGCGAACGAGAGGTTTTATCCCCATCTTGCATGTGAGGGAGCAGAGCCTCACAGAGCTTGAGTTGCTTGCCCATGGGCCTCTAGCCAATAAACAGCAGAGCTGCCATTTAAAAGCTCCTGCCCCGGTCCACCTGCTCTGAGTCTCCCTTCCTTCTGATCCCGCAGTTGGACTCCTATACCCGTTCCCCAGAGACTGCTCCCAAGCGATGCTGAATGGAGACACCACCTCTGGCCTCTACACCATCTATCTGAATGGCGACAAGGCCCAGCCTCTGGAAGTCTTCTGTGACATGACCTCAGATGGGGGCGGATGGATCGTGAGTATCATCACCTAAATGGACTCCAGAAGCTCTCAGGCCCAGGGGCTGTGGGCAGAGGGCTCAGCAGGGGCCGCGAGGGGTGGAGGCCCTCCCCATGGACTCGGACACCATCGTGCATGAGGTTTTGCAAGACAGCGCCTGTCACATGGAGACACTCAGGAATTATGTCCTAAGGGAATAGGAAAGAAGCTGGGGATAAAAAAGAGGTGAAAATAATTCTCTTGTAATTTATCTCATCGGGTCCTCAGGTAAGTGATGCATAAACTGACAGCGGTCATGGAGCCCGTTGTGTATGCTAATTAGCATCTGCTATCTACCAGGCCTGTGCTAAGAGTTTACGTGAGTTATTTCAACCTCATTATCATACCAGCTGGTAATATATATTTTTTAATATCCTACCTCAGAGGGGTGCATTTGTTATAAGCGATGAGCCTACTTGGGCACATCATTATCTCCAGAGCTGGGTGGTATTTTTAATCCCTGCCTTTCAGGTGAGATCACCAAGGCTCAGAGGTGGGAGGTGACCAGCCCAGGGTTTAACGGCAAAGTAGTGGCAGACAGAGCTGGGACTGGTGCTTTCCCCACATCTGATGTTCTTCCTCTCAGCGAGATGCGTTCCATCTCTTTCCTTCAATAGCTAGAGGGCATGCAGATTCATTGGTTATGTTTATAGGTGTTCCTGAGACGCAAAAATGGACGTGAGGATTTCTATCGAAACTGGAAAGCCTATGCTGCTGGGTTTGGGGACCGCAGAGAAGAATTCTGGCTTGGTAATGCAACCCGCATGTTGGGGTCCCAAACGCCCATTTCTGCTCTCCTTGTCATTTGTCCTAACCCACAATGACCTATGGAAAAAAAATTGGTTAGGAGGAAATAATAGCTCTGATAGTAGACACAGAATATCAAATTTTCAATGGAAAAAATGTAAAATTCTCTAGGTCATTAAATATAAAAATCTGGTCAAGAGAGAGCCAACAGCCAGACTGAAGACAGTCACTGAATCATTTTTAGGAATCGCCCTCCCAGGCATTATTAACTGTTTCTGTCCTGGCCTCCAGATGCCAGGAGTTCCAGATGGGCTCCTTGTAGTAATAACCTCTAAGCCTCGTGGCACCCCTGCAAGGTACACAAAATTCCCATCTTGTGTATGGGAAAATAGAGCCTCGGGAGGTTAAGTTGTGTGCACATAGGACAGTAAGCATTTGAGCTGCAATCTGAAATATGCCAAGCAGGCACTGCACTGTCATCATCCATCCATCCATATGACTCTACCCAACCTACCTGCAGAGGGCGCTGTTCTAGGCCCCTGTGTTTGGGCTGGGAACATCCGCCTGCTATCCATTGCTTTCCACTTGTAGGGAGCTTTGGAGTTTAAGAGGTGCTTTCTCCACCTTATGTCCTTTGATCTTCACAATACACTAGGAAGTTGGCAGGGCAAAGATGTCAACCTGATTTTACCTGAAGCTCAGAAACATATATTTTGCCTGCTGCTGCACCACCAAGTGTCAAATCAAGCTGCCAGCCCAGGTCTGTGGGACACAAACCTCTTCAGAGGACACCCAGCCGCTGCTCGTACAAGCTTGGGTAGGAATGGCCCCCAGTCTCTTGTGCATCTTTGGCAATGTTTACCTGTCGTCCACAGGGCTGGACAACCTGAACAAAATCACAGCCCAGGGTCAGTATGAGCTCCGGGTGGACCTGCGGGACCATGGGAAGACAGCCTATGCCGTCTACGACAAGTTCAGTGTGGGAGACGCCAAGACACGCTACAGGCTGAAGGTGGAGGGCTACAGTGGTACAGCAGGTACTGGGCAGCCACACACAGGGCCCATGAACCGCAGAAGCCTTCCAGTTAATTCGTCCATTCATCTTTCCTTCCTGCATTAGTCCAGCCAGTTACTGGATCAACAAATGGTTGCATCCCCACTAGGTGCTAATCCAGAAGAACTACAATTGAACGAGTTAGGTAGATACTTTGGTCACCAAAACATAAAGTAGGCTGGGAATCCGAAAAAAAGTCTTTTTCTTATACATTTTTAGGTCTCTTTTACAGGCTGATAGAAAAACTGTCTCTTAGAGGCCTTAATGTTCACTCGAGCCAGTGCTTCTCAACTTACATTTGACCCTCCCTGCCCCCGGACATCCTGCTGATGCCGGGGTTCTTGTTCACGAAGCCGAAGAATGAGCTTAGCAAACAGGCAAGGTAGGAGAGCAAGATACAGACTTTTATTTTAAAATAAAGTGATAGGACAGAGCTCCCGGCTCACGCCAGGAGGGGACAAGAGAGTCCAGTGTGCTGCGTTGTCTAGGGGTTTTACAGGCAGATGAGGATTTTTTGAGAACATGAAAAAAAGGTTTAGGGGTGCAGACCTGGTAAGTGGTGTCTGAACACCCAGAATTAACACAAGGAATTTCTCGCCCCATCTCTCTCTGGGATACTGGCGTCCTGGTCTAGGAGCATATCAAAAGGCAGCCTGCCCAGCCCCCAAGGTGGGCTGAGGTATTGTCTGTTTGCTAAAGAGTAAATTAAGAATCCTGTTTCCCAAACTTCCTGGGTGTTAAAATGCAATCTTATCTTTAAGGTGGAATCTTTGCTGCCTTTTACTATGTTGTTTACAGCTGGGTCTTCATGCTAAATTAGTTGCCTGGTTTGCAAAACCACCCGATCAGATCTGAAAGAGGAAAGACAGCACATAGGCCTGGGCCTTTTAGCATGCTAAAGTGAATCTTACAAATGATTAGCATAATAAAAACATGGGGTACTCTTCTTTATCTGGAGAACACCGACTGATCTTACTGAAGAATGACCCTGGAGCTTAATGTTTAACACAGAGTTTTGGTAGGGGGTTTCCTTGCATGTAGTTACATGGCTCTGACTGCAAATATTCTGCCTTGCTTTTTTCGGAGGCCCTCCTCCTACTCTGACTACACCCACAGTCCCTGTCTCACTGTTAATGTGTGGGTGCTGACCGCGGGGGTCCTGTGTTTCTTACTAAGTCCCCGGAGATGCTGCTGGTACTGGCCTGTGGGGAGCACTTGAATAGCCAACAGTCCACTCCATCACCAGCTGCCTGGATCTCTCCTAAGACAACCTGCCACAGGGTCATCAGCCTCATCCTGCATACCCCCATGTCCAGACACTCACCACCTGATTGTCCAAGCGGCCCTTTGATTCCTTGTCTGGTACCTAACCTAGTCCAGGTCTTGAAAATGTCCTTGACTTGAAATGGCTGACATGTGGATTTCTGGATTTATTAGAGGAGAAAGAAATAAGGGAGCATCCTCGTTTGCAGGTGTTTTCCATGCATCATCCCCATTTAATTCTCACAAAACCTTTCCAGGAAGACATTGCATTTATTCAGATGAGGAAACAGGCTCAGAAACATTCAGTGATTTCCCCGAGGCGAAAGCCTATAGGAGGTGGGCCCCGGTGTAAGCCTGGCCTTGCACTTGGTAACAAGGAGGCTCGGGCCTGAGAGTGAGACCACCCCCTGCCGCCCCTGCCCACTTCGAAGTGGCTCCCAGTTATGTTTAGGTAAACAGAGAAGACATATGCTACAGCACATTTCCATCTTCTCTGAGCTCTGAAAGAAAACATCCATAACAAGAAAAGTCAACAAATGAAGATTCACCAAAAGCCAGGCTCAATCTAAGGAGAGACCAAGCTCTTAAGAGATCAGTCTGGTGGGAAGGAAGAGAGAGACCCAGGGGCAAAAATTGTTTTCATTCTTGTATCCCTCAGAGAATCCTGACATTTTATTACCTGGCCATAAATACCTCTTTGGACAAGGTGGCTTTGGGCGAGAAGGATACTGTTACAGGGCAGACAAAGCGTGAGCAGCAGGAATGTGGCCTCTGCCCAGTTCTCTCCGCATTTCCAGAGTCCTTTCACTAAGATAACCCTTGTAAGGCTGCGAGCCAGCCCTCCACAGGAGGCAACTTGTTTCATCAATGTGTGCATGCCATCCTCAAACTCTTTGTAGCTTCACCAGTTAAGAAGACATCTGAGTCCCTTTGACAACTTGCTTTAAAATATCAGGGTAGAATGTTCAGCATCTTGAAATGTTTGTGCGCTGGGTTGGGAGGGAGGGAACACAGGAAGAAAGGGTACTTAAATGCTCTCGAAATTCAATGTATAAAATTACATGGGCTTCTTGTGTATGAGTCAAGGAACACCGGTCCCATAAAACACTGAAAGATAACTGTATCATGCACAAGCTATTTGGTGGCAATCAATTTCTAAAGGGTTTGTTGGTAACTATGGCCATAAATACTTATATTTGGGGAAACAACATACGAGTATTAGATAGAGATTTCATACCTTACTCTGAGTGCCTTTACATAAAGGAATACAGAAATATATAAAAATAACACCAATTGTAACGATTTGCACGCCACTCTACCCACTTAGCATCCACCTTCATACTCACTGTCCCAATAGCACTCTGAGGTGGAGGATCGACGTGCTTGTCCCATTTTACAGATGAGTAAACAGGTTCAGCAAGAGGCTTGACTTGTGCAAGGTCACTCCAGGGAGTGAAGAGATGGGACTTGAAGCTGGAGCCCCCAAAGCCACCCAGAACCCTCTTTCCACCACATTACGCTGCTTCTAGCAGAAATGAATCCTCAGCGTGACACTCAAGTCCCATCCAGTCCCGTGTTTGATCCTGATTCTGGACTCACTGTAAAGGCCAGCCCACCCCAGGACTTGCCGCCACCACCCCCGGTTCTGCCCCCTCACAGCCCACAAGGCAGTGCAGCTGGGATTTCTCAGGTCCGCACCTCTCTCTCCCAGGTGACTCTATGGCCTACCACAACGGCAGATCCTTCTCCACCTTCGACAAGGACACGGACTCAGCCATCACCAACTGTGCCCTGTCCTACAAGGGGGCTTTCTGGTACAAGAACTGTCACCGTGTCAATCTCATGGGAAGATATGGAGACAATAACCACAGTCAGGTGAGTGGACTGTGAGGGCCCAGGGCAGGGCTTGGGAAATCGGTTGGGGGTAATGGGGACAGTTCAACCCCTCTCTCCTGGCTGAGACTAAAAGGCAGGAACCTCAAGTAGGTGACAACCTGTCTTTCCCCAGCACAGCCAGGAGAAAGCTCAGTGTCACCGCAGGTCAGGTACAATCCTAGAAACAGCCCGTGCTGACCAACCCATGAAGTTCCTGGGGAGATGAACCGCAGAGGGAAAGCAGATAACAGTGGAGGCTGCCCCCGAGGGGGAAGCCGGGGTGGAAGCAGGTGTTCTTTCCATCTTATACGTTGTGTCAGCTACACTTCCTCTCTGGAGCTATCGTGTCACCTTTATTGCCTTGTCCTCTAACACCAGTGCAATATAGAGTCCTTTTGGGAAAACAAAAAAAGCTACATGCCAAAAAGGAAGCTTTTCTTTCTATCCTTCCATCCAGTTTTAGAAGAAGGAGATCACGTAAAAGGCCACAAAGGAGTTAGGGATTCTGGTCCCACGTCTGGCCCTGCTCCTGCCACCGTGTGGCCTCTGTGAAGTCACTTTCCGCCTCTGGCTTCGGTCTCCTCCACAGTGCAAGGAGGGCTTGCTTCCAGCTCTGAATCTCTAGCAGAGGGAGAACAGGGGCTGAGGAAGGCAGCACAAGTTCCAGGCCGGGGGGGCTGCAGCACCTCGTTGTCACTGAACGATCACACACACATTTGCTTGTGACACGAGCCAGCCAGTCTCAAATCCCACCTCCTTGTCAGACTCAGACACCGCCTGATATCAGTGAATGCCAAAAATTCGAATCAAATAAAGCATTTCTACATTTTTCCCTCCTTTCACCAGCCATTGACTTCTCCATGGATATGTCCTCTCACATCCTAAAGAGAAGAGGGGTCAGCGAGTAGGGTAGTGACCTCACAAGAGCATTCCCTGAAGTCGACCCCCTCCCTCAGTGGGATAAGGGGCCTTGTGGGGTTCAACAGGCAGACTCTACCCTCTGTAGACACTGCTAAGGAGTTAAGTATGAAACTAGGAGGCTCAGACACAAATCTAGTCTCTTCTTAAGGAAAATCTTTGGCCCAAATTCCAAGGATATTTCTCCTTACTTGAGATTAGGGAAGTAATATTTACTGAGGACCTATATGGCCCAGCACTGTGATAGCTTCTTTGTAAACTCATTTAATCTTCATACCATCCGATCAAGGTTGGCATTATCAGACCTTAAGGGAGAAAAAAAGAGCAGTGAAATTGAGGCCCAGAATGGTTTGATGACTTGTTCAAGACCACCTATGGCTCAAGGGAGGGCACTCAGATTTAACCCTATTAGGTCAACTTGCAAAATGTGTGTTCTACGTCCATTCTTTCTGCATTCCATATAAACCCCTATTAAAATACTCCATAGGAATCCTGTGAATGGTAGGCTCCCCTACATATAGCTACTTAATCCTGTGGCCTCCAATCATGACTTGAACTCCTTCAGCACCTGTTTCTAACGATGGCAAATTTCATCAGCCACTGTTTTGTTTCAAGATGGCAGGTCAAACCCAGTGCCAACTCAGGTGACTTCTGACTAAAGTGAAAAAAAAAAAATGGAGTCAGATTCAGCCAGCTGCTTGGGAAGTTTTCACTATACAGATTAATAGACCGATAGGCCAGACATGGCTGTCAACTTCCAAAAGGTCAAGTTGAAACAGAACTCATTTTGTTCTGTCAACTCAACAGCAGCGGTCCGTGAACCCCTTGCCTACTGGAAACCACCCTGGAGGTCTTCTCTTTCTTACAGGGCGTTAACTGGTTCCACTGGAAGGGCCATGAGTATTCCATCCAGTTTGCTGAGATGAAGCTGAGACCCAGCAGCTTCCGCAATCTCGAAGGCAGGCGCAAACGGGCATAAATTCCGGGGACAGCTGGGCGAGAGAGGAGCAGGGTCCAGAGAAAGAAGAGAATTTTACCAAAGTATTAATACAACCAGCCCAACCATCAAGCCCCAGCTGGACACTTGGCAGCAGCGGAAGTTGGCCGTGGGTCATTGGGGCCAGCGGCAGAAGCACGGCTCTCACCCTCTGCGGTGGCTTCATTTGCACCAAAGACCACAGTCTCCAACTGTTTTGTTGTTTGAATCGGCAAAAGTCTTCCAGTGGTAACATCACAGTGGTTTTCCTTCTCTTGGGCGGCTCTGGGAATGGGAGAGGGCAGGCTGTACAGTGGTAGTTTGTTTTAGAACCAGCTGTATTTTACACAAAGCTGTATAATTAACTGTCATTATTTTTGTTAGCAGTGATTCAGTGTGCGTCATTGGAAGGTGTCCCTTTTTCTACATTTCATGCCACAGAAACCAGAAAAGCAATACTGTTTCCTTTTTTAAGGATATGATTAATATTATTAATATAATGATAATGAGGATGAAAACTAAGGATTTGTAAAGAGATCTTCCTTCCCAAAACACATCCGGACAGTACCTGATTGTATGTTGTTGGTTTTTTTTTAATAAAAGCACAAGTACTTTTGAATTTGGCTTTGCTCTGCCTTCACTGTTGATCCTGAACTACCCCAAAGCCAACGTATTTGAACAGAGGAAGGAACGTGGAGAGGGAAGGCAAGGAGGGATGGTGGTCAAGTGGCAGGGAGTCGAAAAGCTAAAGAGAGGAAACATTCTTTTTGAACAAAGTTGACCAAGGTGGGGAAAAGCTTACAGCTTGAGATTTAGCTTCTTGTTCAACATTTCCAAATCTAAAAGTTTATGGCTCAAAAGATGCTTTTATGCCCATTTTATAATGTAACCTCCTAAAAATCCCCAGAGACCGACTGCTTGAGTTCAAATCATGACCACCCCATTCTTCAGTTCCCTGATGGCTCCATGCATCAGTTCAGTAAAGCAGGAATATTCGCACGGCTTAATTTCATAGCGTTTCTGTGAAAAATAAGTGCTATCCATTTGGAGGCCCTTTGCACAGTGTCTGGAACATATTAAGTGCTAATAGGCGTGAGCTATCACTCGTATACCTTATACACGATGGGCTGGAGTTCGTAGCCATGCAATGACTTGCCGTAGCTGCTCACCCGATTAATAACAGAACCAGGATTTCAACTCAGACCTTCTGACCCCAGCGGTCTTGCTTTGCCTCAAGCCTGATGAAAGAGCTCTCCTTCCCTGAGGAAATGTGTGCCGTGATGACAGAATACCGGTGGCTGACGGAGGGGAAAAGAGCTAGTCCAACAGGATCCTTCCTCAGGCTCCCACGGTCCTGAAGATTTAGAACTAGAAAGAATATCTGTTAGGAATATCTCTTTCTCTCTTCTACAAAGCCCCCTAAAAGGCCCAACATCCCCCCACCTCAGCCTGGATACCTCTAGTGATGGAGGGAACCACTCACTGTCCAGCACAGCAGAGCTGTTTGTACTCAACAACTGTGAGTCAGAACCACACATCACACATTTCTCTTTGAAAACGAGGGTGAGTGGGAAGAGGGAGCAATCCCAGTTTATTCTCTTAGGGATTTTCAGCAAATTGACTTATTTAATGAAAATGTTTGGGCTGATAGGCCTCATTCATATGGAATGTGACGGCTTAGAAGTGAGGATCAGAGGAATTTATAGCTCCGGCCAGATCCTTTGCTGCTGAGTTTACCTTGCTTTAATAAATGCTGTCGTGTTATATACACAATTTGCTGTTTCAGATCATAAGACTTGTTGCCAGCCGTTCAGCCATAGCAACACTCGCCTTGCTGTGTAAACCCGAACAAACTGGCTCCCTGTAACAATCAAAGCCTCAACTGGGAGGCTTAACCCTCTGCTGGCTGCTGACCTGGGAGAGTCTGAAACCAGTCCTATGCCCTCACAAGAAATGGGGATATAACTAAGCTGGTACGGTATTTCCCACAAGCTACACAAAAATGGAATTCTGATTTCGAAGAAGCCCCAGGAAACAAGAGTCCTTAATCTTGGCCTCAGGAAGGTTGCACGTGCCTTCAAATGGGGACATGAAGGCAGAAGGGCCAGGGCCATGACACTCAAGGTTTCATGGTCGGTTTCAAACCGCCTACACCCTGTGAGCCCTCGTGGAAAAGTGTGAGCTCACTATTTCTCAGACGCATCCTTTAGTTGCCTACCTGTGGCTTTGTTTAAGCAACCTTCTCCATTGTGAAAGTGTCCTGAAATTCTATCCACCCTCCAACCCAAGCCCACTTCAGCTGCACACCACCCCCCAGCCCCACCCCTTCACGTCATCAGGAGCTCCTCACCGAGGATTCCCTTGTAGGTGTTTCGCCTTCCCTTTGTCCCTCCCCAACTGCTGCCCCCCTTCTCCCTGCCCTGTATCCCTCAAGGCCACCCTGGAGGAACTCTGTCGATGGAAGGTGAGTCAGTCTACTTATTCTCCAACTCCAGCTCCAGAGCATCACGGTAGGCTGACGGTTTCCCTCATAACAGAGTCACAGCTCCTGTCAGTTGACCCTCCCCACACAACTCTCTCCTCAGGTTTCAGGAAACTGCTCACCCCACTTGCCCCTTAAGACCTAAGTCAGTGGCTGCTACACCTGGAGAACAGCCAGCACTTGGGGTTCCCCTCCATGCTGTCCAAGCCTTTAGAAACAGTCCCTCTGCTTAAGCTTTTCTCGGGACCCCGCTGGGCCTGCCCACTCCCGGGACACCCGGGCACTCAGTACCATCGTGAGAGCTGCCTGCTCACCTTGCCTGTCTCCCTGTGCTAGCCACGGCACAGAACTTGAGCTTTACCCTTTGGGTTATCCACAAGGGGAGTTTTAGCCTTGAGCAAGGAATGCAAACCAAAGACCCTGTCAGGCTGGTTCCCCCCTACACCCACCATCACAATATCAGCATACATAATAGCCCCATCTCTTGGGACTAGGATCAAATTCCACCTTCTCCCCTTCTTCCCCCCCTCCCAAGCCATTCTCCTTCCCATAATGCCTTGCCAGCTGCAAGCACGGTGAGGGGGTGTGTGCACACGCGGGGGTGTGCTCCTCGTGGGCTGTGTTGCTGGTCTCTGCTCCTAAGATCTTGGTTTCTCTTCTCATTTAAAAGTCAGTACCAATATCCCTCACGTTTCAAAGGTTTGCACTATGCCACTTTGCTTTTCCCAAAGACCTATGTTTGTACCTATTTTTGCCAATCTAAAAGAAATCCAGAGAGGATTTTCATTTTAATGAAAAAAGGCAAAAAGTAAAAACAGCATTCATTGTGGTATTACAGTGAGCTGTCAGAGAGGCAGCATGCACCCCGAGCAGTGAGAGTGGCACCACCGACTCCCCCAGGAGACGCACCCGCATCGCCGCATCAAGCCGCTGTGGCCCGGGACTGCATCTGGAAGCATCTGCACTGGGACTGCATGTAATTTGTGTATCCGGTAGCAAGATGTGTCTTAAGACATCAGAAAAGCCTAAGAGAGGTGGTTTTTAGGTCTGGGAATGCTCAAAAAATTTTCCTTATAAATTACTGGAAATTGCTTCTTCACTTTACAATTCAGCTTCTGAAAAGTTTCATAGGAAAGCTCCACTTCCGGTTGCCAGGGGAAAGCTGTACTGACCACACCTGCCCCCTTATGCCCAGCACTAAGGGAACCCCGGCACTACAGGCCCCACCCTCGTGCAGCCTCCAGGTCAGGGAGAAGGCTGGCCGCCGCCGCTGCATCAGACAAGTGAATGTAGAGGTGCAAACTGAGGGCATGCTTTGGTGGCAAATACAAGACGCTATGAGAGTGTCTAACAAGGACCTGACCGGGAAGGCTTCCCTGAGAAAGAGCAAGTGAATCATGATCAAACCATAAGTAGGAGCTCACCAGTGAGGGAGGCAGTGGGGACAGAGGGCAGAGTATCTCCACAGGCCTGAGGCTGCCCGGCTGTGAAGAAAGCAAGCCAGAGGCACGGGAGTAAGGGAGCCGCAGCTGCAGCAGGTATCCCGCCCCGCAGAGTCTTTGGGTCCAGAATAAGGATCTTGGTCTTTTTTCTAAATTCAGTGAGAAGCTCCTAAGGAATTTTAAGCAGGGGAGTATAATGATCACACCTGGTTTTTTAAACCATTTTTTAAATGGGATCATCCTATAACTTACATTTTTTATTGAAGTATAGTTATACAATATTATATTAGTTTCGAGTATACAACATAGTGCTGCAGCAGTTATCTACATTATCAGATGCTCACCCCAACTGATGTACTTACTGTCAACGTAAAAAGATGTTACAGAACTACTGACTCTCTCTAGGCTGTACTATCACCCCTCTGACTAATTTATATTATGATTGAGATTTTGTGCCTCTGTATCTCCTTCACCTATTTTACCCACCCACCCCAACACCTACCGCACCCCACCCATTAAACCATCTTTTGGATGCAGGCAGAATCTTTTTGATTCAGGCCAGGAGGGGCAAGAAGGGAGAGGCCTGTGAGTCAGGTTGAAAGGTGATAGGTGTGCCTACATGCGGTGCATTGGTCAAGGTTCTGAGAGATGGTAGAAGGTAGAACCTATAGGATGTGGGGTCCCAGAGAGCTTCTCCATGTCCAGACCCAAATTCCTGAGCTGCTTGCAATTCCTACAGGGGATCTTTCCTAGACATAGGTGTCAATTTCAATTAGGCCAGCCCAGTTAGGGATGTGGGGACTGGACTCAAAGCCCTGTTAACTCCAGGACCCAGGAGGGCTGCAGGGTCCTGGAGCACTAGCGCATCGCTCCTTGGAATTTGAGCCTCTTGGAGGGAATCAGGGGACACTCCCTGATGACCGAAAGTTACTGTGGTTTGCATGAGGATCATGGAGGTGCCACAGGGAGGCTATGGCTGAATGCAAAAAGTGAAAGGGGTGGTAGGGCTTGGCCTCGAAGGCCTGGGTCTTCTGAGAGCAGCTGAGATCTGTTAGAGGTATTTAGGGCAGAAGTGACATAACCAGACATAATTAGTAAGCGTTTGCCCCTTCTCCCATGTCCTCTGGCCTCAGGAGGGTGCTGGGAATCCTCACCTGTGCCCCCAGTAAGGATTGGGGCCGGTGTGATATATTGGTGGCCAGCAGAGGGCTCACTCCCTTCGTCCTTCTCCCTCCCCAGCAAGCCCCACAAATGAATTCAGAGCTCAGAAAGCAAGCAAGAAAAAGCTCTCTTCTTGAGAATCACTCCAGTTCCACCAAGACTAGAAAAGAGTCAGAATAAATAGTTCCCCTGTTAGAAGCCCAGTACATTTGCAGTTACAGTAAAGAAACTGTTTCAGAGCAGTGGAATGGCTTAACCCAGGTTTCCTTGGCCTTGAAGAGCCAGGACACACAGGGACTAAAACAGATCTTCTGGCCCCCTAAGCCGCACTACCTTGGGGATCATCTATCTGAATACTGATTGCTTTATCCATTCTTCCATTTGGTACACTAGAAACACCTGCCATTTACTGGTTCCCTCATATAACATTTCATAGTTTGCAAGGCTTATATGATCATAACAACTTCCTTAAAATAATCATCTGTATAGCCATAGCTGAGCTTGAATCCCAAGCTTTCCAATACTGAATGATCTTGATCTAGTCACTTAATTTTTCTGAGTAGCCCTAAAAATGAGAGTTTGTGACGATAAAAGAGAAAAGAGAGAGCTCCTGGCCTGGAAAAAAAAACGCCAACACGGATTTCCTCAGTCAAAAAAACATTGTCCAAAGCTGAACTGGGTAAAAATACTTAGGTTGACCAGCAGGTGGCAGTCTCCCCCAGCTTTAGGAGGGTGATGCGTGCGGCGCTCCTTGCACACGTGTGGATGTGAGGATGTGAACAGGGCAATGCCCACTGGGCTCCCAAGAGCACAGACACCTTTGGAAAAACACCTTCTTTGCCTTCCTTCTAATCCCTCTTGCCCTGTGCGGTTCAAATCCTGCCCAGGAGCAGCAGGACACAGCAGGCGGCCTCTTTGGTTCTTCATCTCCCACTCTGCTGTGCAAAATCTGTCAACAACCACAGACCCTCTTGCTTATTATCCCTTGCGAGTGTATAGTGGGGAGAGGGGTAGGGCTGTGGGGGGCAGGGAGGGAGGATTTTGAGCCCACGTGTCCAGTCGCCGCTCAGATCCTCCAGGGACCACCGAGCAAGGATCACCATCTTCTCTGGCACGTCTAACAGCTCCACTGCATTCATGTCCCAACATTAATTTACTTTCGTTTCTAAGTCCTTATTGTTGGTAGAGAAGGGCAAGCTCACACGTTTTCTACTGTCCTATGCTTGTCCCTTTGGCTGATCCCTGCCCTCTCAGCAGCCTGACTTCTATTCTCTCCTTCCCCACCGCTGAACTTTCCAGCACAGTACGAGGCTCGCCTAGACGGGAGGACTCGCTCCGGTTGTCATAGCTATTATTTTACATTCTCTTCCCCGTAAGAGCCTGGTTTAGATGGCAATTTCTCTGATTATCTTGAGCGGCTTGGGGAACATGGAAAAAAGGCTGAGGGCCCTGTGTCCCCACCACTTACTTCCTGGAGCCAGTCTATACCCCAAAGATTCCTGGAGTGTTCATCCTGCAATGCTGAGTCATGTCATCTCATTCTGCTACTCAAAACCCTCTAAGGCATGCCCTCTGCCTTAGCACAAAGTCCAAGATGTTACAGTGGCCTTGGAAGCCTGGATGCTTCTCTGCTGCTAAGCCCTCTCTGCTCTGCTCATGCTCTAGGCACACTGGCCTCCCTGCTGTTCCTCAAACCCAGCAGGCTCCCTCCCACTTCCGGCCCCCACCTCCCACTGGAATGCTCCTTCCCACCCCACACCTGGCCGGCTCCCTTTCTCACTTCCTTCAGGCATCCCCCCAAGATCATCTTCTCAATGAGACATTCCCTCACTATCCCACATGCATGTATGCACACACATGCAATCCTGTATGCACACTTGTACACGTATACACAAGCCCTTCCATCCCCAGGACTCTTCTTTCTTTTTCTCCAGAGCACAGATTTCCACCTGACATCCTACTGGTTAACCTATTTATGTGTATAAGTTCTAGAAGTCAAGCTCTGTGACAACAGGTACTTTATATATGTCCCCAACCACTGAATCTCCAGCATCTAGAATAGAGCCTGTTCTATTGTTTCTCAATCACCACATCTTAACTAAACATGACTAGACCTAGGAGGACAGGCAGGCATCCCTGATTAGCTTCACCTTATTTTCTGTTTAATTTGTGGCGTGCCGACTCTGTTTCTAGGTCAGCATTTTAAGTGGAAACAAACTCAGAGAAGGAATTTTCCCAAAGTTGCCAGGCAGCCGGTGTGGATTCAAATTCATTCCCTGCTCACTCACATCATTACCACAACAGGTCAGAACCTAACAGTGTCACTTAAAGGAATTGCTCCGTGGAGAGCCCTAAGGAGCAGCATCTCCTAGGGAGGGATGGGCTGTGGGCTGAGATTTGTCGAACAGCCAAGGAGGAAGAAATCCAGTGGGACGTTTAGAGAGAAAAAGACCATAAATGTCAGTCATTTCAAAGACGGAGCATGGTATATGTCCAACCGAAATCACTTCTCCGGGGACTTTCCACATACGTGGTCTCTTGGACAGCATTCTCTCAATTTTGGACAGAGGCCCTACCACTGCAGCACACTGAGAACTATCATTTCTCAAGCGTTGATAGGAAGTGAGCAAAATTAGTGACCTCTCAAGTCTTTTATTTACATGCATGAATTTTATATGGTTACTAAAGTGATAGGGAGACAAAAGAGACAAAGAAAGGAGGTGGGGAGCTGGGGTGCAGTGGCGGAGAGAGACGGAGACAGTAAGCTGCAGAGAGACAAAAGAGAGATAGAGACAGAGACAGAAGCAAAAAGAGAGACAGAGACAGAATTTCCCAGGTATGGCAGAGCATCCCCGACCTGGATTCACCTGTTGGTGGCTTCAAGAGCTTCTTCAAATCCACCTCCACTTCCCAATGTAAAATGAGGCCTGGATTATCGTAGAGCATTGAACTTCTCTGTGTATGCATTTCCCTGTCACCAAGGCCTTCTAAGCAGTTAGTAGAGGAGAGAGGAGCAGGCCCCAGCCTGCGAAAAGGCTTTCATCTACACAGTAGACCCAGCTCAGCAGAGGCTGAGGGCCACACTCTACCTGGACACCTTTCAGGTGAGCATCTGAGTCAGGGTGGAAAAGGCATCTGTCCCCACCCCAAAGCCCAGTTCCAAGGTTGCAGAGAGCTTTCAACCTAATGAAACAGAGGGCTAGCTCCCGAGCAGGTTACCCAGCCCCAGAGGTCATGGCTGCAGCTGGGACCGCACTGTGTGTCCAGAGCTGCATCCATAGGACACAGCCTTGAACACAGTAGCTGCAGAATGAGTATTTTTTTATTTTAAGAAATCAATTTATAATAACTGCCTGGAAGTTATTGGGAAGGATTCTGGGGTCACAACCATGCCCAGTAAGAAAGAGACTTGCACTCAGTTAATAAATGTCTTAGTTATACATTTGTTATCCTTAGAATGGCAACATATTTAGACCATCAGGATAGTGAAAAGACTAAAAATGCCATCTCTTTAAAGGGAAAAATGAGATAAAGAGCAGGGACATAATCTCTGCATCAAATCTTTCAAGGTCTTTCATGGAAGGGACGAAGCCGACTTATTCTGTCAGGTAACAGAAGAACTAGGATCCGATGATGACATCTACACAGGGACAAACTGCACCCAAATCAGAAAAGAGCTTCTAATGACAAACCATTCAAAGAACAAACTGGTTGTCAGAGAGCACCTGACATTGGAGGGAACCTGGGTCTCAGTGATGGCTCAGACAATGACTATAATGTGTTTTAATGCCCATGCCAGCCCTGAAATGGACTTATTCTGCACTTCTGTTCAGTTTGATGTTTCACACAGGGTGCCCAAAATGTTCCTGCTGGTTTTCCATCTCCAGCCTGAGTCTGAAATGTGACAAGAGAAAGGGCAATCTTGAAAGAGTTAAGATTCCAGGAAACACAGATGTTACTCTTAAGAAGTAGGTTGCCCTGAGGAGACAGGAGAAAGAAAAAAAGCCCAGTGTTTACCTAGTAACTGTTCCTCTGCACAGAGCCCTTCCTCCAGGTAACAGGCTGGGGAGGAGCCCGACTTGCAAGTTATCAAAAAAAAAAAAAAACCCTAAGTCTCTTTAAAAATTCTATGGTTAATTAGTTTCTCCGAAGCAAGCTCCTTACAGAAAAAGAAATCTGCAGCCCCAATTGTGACCTACTGCCAGAGAATCTCACTGCCTCCTGGGCATGGACATTTGCTAGTAGAGAATGCCTAGGGCCAACTTTCTAAACTTACCTGGGAAGCTACAGGAGGCTTGCGGGAAGACCCAGGCTCAGGAAAGGAGAACTGAAATGAGAAGAGATGTCATGATATCATGCAGTCCCCATTTAATCCTTTTTTCCTACTTAACCAAGAGCATTCACATGGAATTTAAGTGGCTTCATGTACATCATACAGTACGTGTTTTTAATACTACCGTTTGAGATTGATTACAACACCACCACTAGACGTGGAGTCAGGAGATGCCTCCCTGGCCGGGCTGTGGGCATGTTGGGAGCAGGAATCCTTTCTTGGCAAACTCTCATCTGAGCAGCACATGGCAAGGGAGGTGGCAAGATGCTAAATCACTAAATCGATGGTTGGATGGTTTCAAGCTCAGCCTCTGCTACAGACCTAATGCTGCGACCTTGGGGGAAGTCACATAACTTCTCTGGGCTTCCGGTTTTTGACATCTATAAATCATAGTAATGACTTGGATGATTGTAATAAATGCAAAGTGTGTATAAAGTGTCCCAGAAAGTGCCTGGCACAGAGTAGCTGCTCAGTAAATGGCATACCCCTTCTAATCCCTAGAACCATACTTTACATAAAGTAAATGGTCAATAAATATTCGCCTGTTGATCAGTAGTTGGAACTAATATGCATGCTCTCAGTTAATTCAGGAGGAAGCGCAGACAGGCAAGGTCATATGCTCGGGGTCGGATAGCTGCTACCTGGAAGAGTTGGGGGCAGAAGGAGGGAAGGAAATCTAAAATGTGAGTGTATCTATGCTAACTGTGAGAGGCCACCAACATGCACATTCATCTTTCACTTACACTATGATTTCTACTTGGCATTTCAGCTCTTCTGAAAGTCCTCAGATCCTCTAGAGGATTCACAGAAGATCCACACTTTTCATTAGTAAAGGTGGACTTATAGACACAGTAAACTGTGCTCCAAGTCATTTATACTTAAAGGAACCACGTAACACATTCCTACTGCTTCTAGCCATCCCCCACCCCCATCCCCAAACAGTTTACTTCTGCAAATGAGCGTGCATTTGATGCTGTGTTCAGCAGGTGAAATACACGCCATGCATTATGTTCCCGTAATGCCCTCACTGCAAGGAAAGTAAGGATGACATCACTGCCCACTCATTCCAATCATCGTGGCTCAGGTCTATGGCATAATCTATTCTTTCTAGTTCCTTCCACTGGCCTCTGTTCTCTTTTTCATCCCAACAGTCCAATTTTACTTTCTGTTTAATCCATAAACCATCTCTAATAGGTAAGATAGAATATTAACAACCTGAAATTGCACAGAGATTCCCAATTTGGATTCCCCTGGTGTGAAAACAAGAACTGATTTCCCTTTGTTGGACTCACTGTCCTTAAATGAATGATGATGCTAAAAAATAATAACATCAAACACTTAAAATAGCTCTGATGTGCCAGGCACTGTTATAAGAACTTCCCATGTAAGAAACTCATTTTCATCTTCACAAAGGCCCTTTTGAGGTCAGTAATATCACTATGTCCATTATACAGAGGAGGAAACTGTGGCCCAGAAACGTTAGGTAACTTCCAAACTACACTATTGAGGAGGAGCTTTATTGAATGCCATTAGAATTAAAATGGAATGCTTTAATTTAGAACCTCATCATCGGGGGAACCATGAAGACAGCTGTGATGATAATGAATACATTGCAAACACTGTCAGTGGAGCCAGCCCACACAGTACAGACACTGAGACGCTGATTGTAATGATTAGGAGGAAATTCAATTTGCCTTCCACTGTTTAAGTTCCAGGAGGACCTGCAGAGCCTGACTATAGCAACACGAAAGCCAAGAGGTTATTTATTGGTGTAATTGGGTTGGAAAGAGAAAAGCCCTCAGGTAAAGTGGCACAAACCGAACATGTGCGAGGCAGACACATCACTCTGCAAGCTCTTCCTGACCTAATGCCTTTCCTGCGGTGTGGAGAACTGAGACAGGGATTGTGAAGTCACTGCGGAGGGAAATCCTGCAGCCCCCAGGTCCTGCCCACAGTCTAAAGGGTGACTCATGCTGTATTCAGGTGAGCTGGTCCTGCTGAGCGGGTCTGATGAAGAGGGGCTGTTCTCCCCTGCGGCTCAGAAAACTAAGGTCAGTGGAAGGTATAGTCCTGCTGTTCTGCATTCCAGAGTCCCCAGAATTCTGGGGGCGCCCTGGGCTGTACTGCATTTTGGCCAAAACTCAAAACGACCCTCTTTCCAAGTTCTAGAATCACATCACCATCAGGTTTTGGAATGCACAACAGCTGGTGGAAATGGCGCCTTCATTGAGGTGGGCACGGATGTCATCACTTCTCCTACCCTTTAATGACATCATCAGTGTGGCCACACAGAGGGAAGTGGAACCCAGACACAGGGAAGTGCCCTTAAAATGGCATAGTAGGTCCAGGAGGTGCATCTTGTCCATTCCTGAAAAAGCAAGCCTCCTGCCATACCAACACTGTCTGCAGAAATAGCCCTGGGCCTTCTGGCCTGCTCCTAAGCACCCATTTCCTGCTACCCAGTTACTTTCTGCTAAATGCCTTCTTGGCTGCTCTGCCTGACCTGACATGGGCTACCCCAGCCCCTGATCATCGGCCAGAGCTTTAGCACTCCTTTGCTGCCTGCTTCCTGGACTGATGCTAGCCTCCGACCCTCTTCTCTAATGACCCCAGCCCCAGTCGGCCACTGGTCTTGTTGAACCAATCCCAACACCCAGACACGTGCATCGACTAGAAGGTTTTAAGCTACGCTGGCCAGGGGGCCAGAGAAAGGTCACAGAAAGACCAGTATCACAGGATGGAGTGACCCAGGGAGGTGCCTTCGGAGAGAATGGGATGAACAGCAAGCACTGGCGGCTCTTCCCTTCCTCCCGCTCCTGCTCTTGCCTTCCCTCCTGCGTCCTGGGATCACCTCCGAAGCTCTCGGCCAGGCTTCAGGCCTAAGCCGCGGTGGAAGCTCACTGTGGTTATAGGGAGAATCCGAAGTTCTATATAGGATCAAGGCAGCGAGGTCCGCATGAGCCAGATGGTGAATGGGCTGTGGAAACGGACTTTAGATTTCAGACTCCACTGCCCAGGTAAGTCCTGGCAGAGCAGCCCAGCCTGGGAATCCCTCCAGGTGACAGCGGGGCTGGGGACCTGGCCTCACTGGGGTAAGGTGCAGTCTTAGGGCCTCTGCCGAGCCGGCTAAGGTTTGGGGAAGGAATTGGGACAGGCAGGGAAGCGATGCTGAGGCAGAGAAGGCTGCTCACCAAAATGAGGCCAGCGGGGATGCCACAAGGTGACGTTCTGACTCAGCCCTTATGCAAGGGACCAGAACCTGTCTCTAGCACATTGGATATGGCATGAAAATAACCGCGGCTTTCCTGGGCGCTGCCTATTTTCAATCTGCTAAGCAATTTTCATAATGAGCTCACTTAGTCTTCAAAATAGCCATGTAAGTCATTCTCCCCATTTTATAGATGAGGAGAGTGATCCCGCTGAGCACTAGGGCTGGGGCTCTGATACAGAGTCACTGGATTCCAGAGTCCATGCTCTGGCCAACCTCCTCCCCGCCAGGGTCCGATGGTACTAAAGCCGAGGCTCCAGGTCAACAAGCGGCCCTGCAGATGGAAGTTTGAGGGCTGCAGGTGGGAGGGGCTGGGAGAGGTAGGAAACGGATTCTCGGTGTCAAAACGCACACAGGCATGTTTCCACCAGCATCATCGGGGGAGAGATACTCCCTGCACGTTGGACTCAGAGCCACAGTAGCCATGTCCTCTGTGGTCAGACTGCAGCCGTCCTTCCATTCAGGAGGAATGTTCGACATCATCTACTTTCAGGGCCTAAAGGGAAAAGACCCCTGGTTGGGGTGGGCAGGAGCTTACTTCCTTTTCGTTGAGAAGAGAAATCATGGTCATGCTCTCATCTGCAGACATCACACCCATTTATAAAGTATATTCTAGTGCTTGAAATCACAATGACGAGATGTGCAGAACAAGCCGTGTGACCCCCATTTCTGAGAGAAACAGAGAGGATCAGGGGTCTTGGGAGGCAGGACAGGGTGGTAGAAATACCAGCCACTGGCCATGGAGCCAGGAATGCCTGCATACCCAAGCCCTGCCCCGGACTGGCTCCCTGTTCACCTTGGACACAGACCATGCAGCCCATGTACTGGAGAGGCAAGAGCCCCAAGAAGGAGCAGGCTGACTCCCTGAACAACTCCAGAGAGCAGAGATCAAGCCCATCGGTGGCGCCATTCCATGATGTGAGCAAGCAATTCAACTGTATAGCGTTGGGCCACGGAGTGTGTGGCCCTGACTGTTACAGATTTAGCCGACCCTGGCTAATGCAATCCCTCTGCAGGGAACACAGCTTTTTCCTCCGACCTCAGTCCAGCGGGTTCAGCATCATTTGGAGCTCCCATCTGGTGCTTTCCCAGCAGACTTCACTAACTGCATTTTCTTTGGTTTCTGTGATGTCTGTTCCTGCCCCAGTCCTTGCGCAGGGCCCTTCCTCCTCACCAGGAATCAGCGAGGCGCCAGAGCCATACATTGCTCAGCTCTCCTCCCTGTCGGAGAAGACCAGCCACATATCATAATCCAAAAGCCAGAACAAGGGGCTCCAGCCCTGGTCACAGGACATGCGGCCCTGACCTTAGTGTGGTTTCTCATTCACTGTGTCACCTGAGTACATTTCCTCAGCAGCTCCTTGGCCTAGCTTTTCCATCTCAAGAATTCTAGGGTTGGCCTCCCTGATACCAAAGCACCCTGCTAACACTGTAGGATTTTAATATGTAGACTCAAGGCCCAAGAAAGAAGGATGTGGGTTAACTAGTCAAAGCTGTGGGATAATTAATGAGGGTGATTTCTCCAGACTCTAAGGGAAAAAAGATTTCATTGAAGGGGAGAGAATTGTCAAAGCTGACGTCACATTTATGAAGGCAAAAGATCAGACCACTTTCATTTTGGCAAATCCCGCTGTTTGAGAGGTAGCAGAAGAGAACAGAGAGGCCGTAGATTCTGGATTTGGATAGACCCGGGTTCAAATCTCCCCTTTCCTATGAACTGCCTGTATATGCAGGAACTGTAAATTTTGGTAGGGAATTCCCTTAATCTCCTCTTGCTAGGGTGAGGGAGGGGGTTGGTTTGGGAAAGCAGGGGAGGGATGGAGGCTTTCATTCATTCAAGTATCTCTTCATTTATCTCGACAGCATGTGTCAGGCAGTGTCAATACAGATGTGAAAAAAACATAGACCCTGACCTCGAGGAACTCAGAATCTAGGTGAAAAGACAGACACATGCTCAAGGTATTGATCCCCTGGTGTGATAACTGCCTCATACAAGAAAGCCAGCACTTGTAGTTCTAGAAGCATGCTATGGAGAAAGATACATGGGTGCCCATGGAAAATTGGCCAGAAATATCCTCTGACATTTTGTCTAGAGATTTAAAAATTAGAAAAAAAAGTCGATCGATAGAAGAGCAAATAAAATGCAAATAACTAGTTATTTAACTAGCAGATGTGTAACTAGAATCATTAACATGTAATCTCATGAAGACTGAGCAAAAAAAAATGCAGTTATCAAATTATATATACAGTTGGGTGCCATTTGATTAGATTTCCAAACACACCCAAAATATTTTGTATTTTTCATGGATGTGTGCATTTGTATGTCTTTTTTTTTTTAATAGACCAGGAGAATCCACCTCAAATTAAGGAACCAGGTTGCTTCTGGGGAAGATAAGAAGATGGGTCCAGGGGATAGTGGTCAAAGGGGACAGTTAATTCCATATGTAATGTTTTACTCATGTTTAAAAAGACTAGAAACAAATATAACAAAACCTTAGCATTTGTTAATTTGGGTAGTGTTAATATGTGTGATACTATTCTTTATACTTCTCTATGTATTTTTAATTTCTCTAAGTGAAATTAACAAAAGTATAGCAATGCACTGGACAAAGAATGATGAAAGAGTCCTTCCCTAAATAAGCCTAACTTGCCCTTGGAGTAATCATTAGAAGGTCATGACCAGAGGGCAGGAGTAAGGCTGATAGGAGTTAGCCAGTGGTGGGGAGGATCATGCAAGTGGGGTTAATCATGCTGACACTGGGAATCAGCTTGAAACTTTGGTTTGAAGAAATGCAGACCTATTTTTCACTCTTAGATTCACCTCTTACTAACATAACAAGATCACAAAAGTACTCATCCATCAACTCTGAAATGTATGGCATTTTGTAATGAATGTAGTTCTTCGTGTTAGTTACAGATCATTTTATCTGGAGACTTTAAATTCTATATAATGTATGCTTAATTTGAGTCAATAATTTCAACAGACCCTTTAGCAACATCCCAGTCTCCCTAGGAGAAAAGGTCCAATCTCTAAAATGATGGTTTTCTGCCTGCCTTCCCCAGTTCCTCTCCAAGATGGCACCTGGGTGTGGTTTAGGCAACCTTATGATGGAAGGGAAATCGTGGGGCCTGAGGCACAAAGCCAGCTGGATGTTGGTGTCAGAAGTAACGTTGTTAATCTGCTATATTGCAGACTGACCCACTAGTGCTTGCAACTGAAGTCTGCAACTCAAAGTAAGACTTGAGGTCTGCAGTGTTTTTCTCTCTCTTCCTGGGGCAAAGTGGGGGTGCCCCCTGGCTAACTCAGCACCTCGACTTCTAGACCTTTCTGAGGTCTGGCAGTGAATCCATTAACGCTCAACCCAAATGATTTGTTATTTCTGCAGCCTTCGCTACAAAACTGCCTTGGTCCTCCTACAACGAACTTTCTAACCAGCAGCCCACCCCATTACCCAGCTGTCCACAGCCCATAGGAGCCAGGGCAGTGGAGAGGGCCAAACCTCCAAGCCTCCCTTGGCCTCACAGATGCCACAATGCCACATTTATTCTGAGATAGCTGCCCTGGCATCAGTTCGGCCTCTTGTGAAGTGGCTTTACCTGGCAGCTCCCCAAGCAGAGAGTGGAAGCAAGAACCACTCTCTATTCTGGATATTTCTTTCAATTATCTAAAGTACTTCCCTTTTCTTGGTCAGCTACCCACACAGCATAGTTCAATCCCCCTCTCTTTCTTTCCCCCCGAGGCTTCTTTCCATAAAACCCCAGGCTAGTGTGATGGTTAATTTTATGTGTCAATATGGCTCGATTTTTGATCAAACATGTCTGGATGTTGCCGTGAAGGTATTTTTCAGAGTATTTAAATCAGTGCACTGTGAGAAGAGCAGACTGCCCTCCATAATACAGGTGGGCTTCAGACAATCAGTTAAAGGACTTAAGGCAAAGACTGACCTCCCTGAAGAAACTGGGAATTCTGCCAGCAAACTGCCTTCCCACTCGAGCCACAGCACCACTTCTTCCTTGGGTCTCCTGCCTGCCGGTCATCTTTTTCTTCTCTATCAGGCCCAGTCTGCAAATTACTAAGGAGGTCAAATACCTATGCTCTGGATAATGAACTTGAAGGAAGAAGGAGGCTGCAAGGCAACCATGGCTAAAGAGGAAAAATTTGAATTTGTTATTATGAATTTTTATCACCATCATTCCATGTGATCTTGAACAAGTCTTTCACATCTCCGAGCTTCTATTTGTCTCACAAAGTTGCTCAACGAATCAACATATTATTGTTATCATTATTAGTCATACTTGTGTTTGGAGTGTCTACCATGCCCCAGTCACAGAGCAAAGTTTAATAGAGATTGTGAATGCCGGGCCTGGAGGTTCCACGGGCTTGGGGGTCAGGTGACAAAGTCCACACTCAGAGGCCACGGTTGGCGTTGTTCAGGGCGGATGTGCCCCACAAAAGTTTTAGATGGCAGAACCGTGGCGGGGTTATATGATCCAGGTGGAAGGCAGAGTTGGGACTAGCGTGTGGTTGGCTGTGACAGGACCAGTGGGGTCACAGTGGACAGACAGGGAGAAATGGTGCTACTTCTTCCTACGTCTCTTGCCCCAAATGAGATGATTTTGGTGTGTCTTTGATCCGAGAAAACACTTGGGCTGGAGCCAGCCTTACCTTCTGCCCTGCCAGGTACAGTGCGAATGTTCTAGCAACTTCACCCAGGGAGTCCGAGGAGGATGGGAAATTCCCCTCAAGCCCAGAATGAACTGAGGCCAAACCCTGGGCTTTTTCTGAGCAAACATTTTGAGAGAAACCGAAGTGGTGATGATGTGGAAGAGCGAGGGGGCTGTCCCCTTGCACAGAGGCAAGGTGGCTGAAGACACAGGGATTAGTACCGATGAATCATTGCCGGTCCTCTCCCTGACAGCATCCGTTAATGCCGACCCAATAAATACCGGATCTCCGAAAGCGCTGACAAGTCACCCACTGGGCCTGGGAGTTAGAGATGGCTTCCGAAATTGGTGGGAGGAGAAAGCGGGGAGTGGAGACACGAAGGCGTATCCCCCTTCCAGAATTCATGTTCCTTTTGGTAAGATCATTTCCTACTCTTTCAGAGTGTGGGTGGTTCTAGAATCTAGATGAATGGTGCCTGGAATCCCAGCCTTTCCGACTCTCTGGTGTGGGTGGGAATTCATGTCCCTCTATGACTTCTGCCCTTTGGCAGCAGAGCGGAGTGTGCTGGAGGCCGGAGGGACAGCTGCCTTGCTTTTGGTTATTATCAGCGAGGAGACACTAGGTCTTTGGAGCACTTCTTCAGACAGAATCTAGGGTGAACAGAGCTTTAAAAGGGGTGATAGTCCATTCATCGTGTTGACCATGGCGGTGGGGCCACAAACCTACCTGTGATCAAATGGAGAGCACTAAAGACCCAGGGAGAAATAATATCAGTAGATTGTATCAATCACAACATCCCAGTCTCAGTACTCCATCATGCTACAGTTTTGTAAGACTTTACCATTGGGAGAAACTGGATAAAGGGTACACAAAATCTCTCTGTATTATTGCTTTTTTAAAAGACAGGTTTATTGAGATATGATCCACATGCCACACAATCCATTCACATAAAGTATACAGTTCAGCAGCTTGCAGCATAAGGCACAGAGGTGTGTACCCATCAGCATAATTTTAGAATATTTTAATTATCCCCAAAAAGAAACCCTGCATCCTTTACCTGTCATTCCCTAACCCCCACCCCCATACCCCAAACCCTAGGCAACCATTAATCTATATTCTGTCTCTGTAGATTTGCCTGTTTGGGATATTTCATACAATAGTTGGTCCATTGTGACTAGTTTCTTTCACTTAATATTTATAGTAGCATGTATCAATATTTCACTTCTTTCTATTGATGAACAATATTCCACTGTATGGATATACCACATTTTATTTATCTATTCATCAGTTGGTGGACATTTGTGTTGTTTCCACTTTTTGGCTATAATGCATAATATTCCTATAAATATTCTTGTACAAGTTTTTGTGTGGACATATGTTTCTGTTCTCTTGAGTGTATACCTAAACAACGGAATTACTGAATCACATGGTAACTGTATTTAATCTTTTGACAAACTACAGGACTGTTTCCAAAACAGCTACACCATTTTACATTCCCACCAGCAGTATGAGGGTTCCAATTTCTCCATTTCCTCACTGACACTTATTATTTTCTGCCTTTTTAAATTGCAACTGTCCTAGCGGGTATGAAGAGGTATCTCATTGTGGTTTTGATCTGTACTTCCCTGGTGGTTAATGCGGGTGTGCATCTTTTCACATGCTTATTGCCCATTTGTGTGTTTTCTTTGGAGAAATGTCTACTCAAATCCTTTGCCCACTTTTTTAGTTGTTTATCTTTTTATTATTGATCTATGTTGTATTTCTTACAATTGCATGTGAATCTACAATTATCTCAATACAAGTTTTAATTTTTTTTAAGACCTTTCTTTTAAATATTAGGGGGAAAATTGCAAGGGAATTTAGGGGGGAAAAGGCAACAAATTTTCACTGAAAAGGATACCTAGATGGCAAGCAAGCACATGCAAGATGCTCAACATCATTCCCCATTAGGGAAAGGTAAGTTAAAACCACAATGAGATGTAACTACATACCTATCCAACTGGCCACAAAGTGCTAAAACCAAATGTTAGGAGGATGCAGAGAAACTGTATCACTTATACATTGCTGGTGAGTGATGTAAAACAGTACAGCCACCCTGGAAAACAGACTGACAGTTTCTTATAAAAAATAAACATGCAACGGCCACACAATACCTCAGTCCTGTGCATTTATCCCAGAGAAATGAAGACTTACATTCACACAAAAGCCTGTGCAAGGTTGTTCATAGAAGTTTAATTTGTGATAGCCAGAAACCAGAAACATCCCAGGTGTCCTGCCATCAGTAAATGGTGAAACAAATCCCTTGTCCCTCTCTGCCACAGAGCACTACTCTGCCAGAGAAAAAAACAAACTAGCGATAAGCTGCACAACTGGTGTGAGTCTCCAGAGAATTAAGCTGAAGGAAAGCACAATCTCCAAAGGTTATATTGTATCATTCCATTTATGTAACATTTTTGGAAAATGATAGAAATCAAATAAATGGAGCACAGATTAGTGGTTGCCAAGAGTCAGGGATGGCTGGGGTACCAGTAGCTGTAACTATAAAAGGGTAACACCTGGAGATGAATCTACGGAATGTTCTGGATCTTGATTATATCAAAACGTCAGCATCCTGGTTGTGATACACTACTATAGTTCTGCAAGATGTTACCAATGGGCCAAGTGGCAAATTCAGTAATTCACCAGATCTCTTGCATTTCTCCACGTCATTTCTTAAAATAGCGAATGTACAATTATCTCGAAATAAAAGTTTAACTGAAAAAGAGAAAAGGCAATGCCTTCATGATTGTACTTGCAGTTCCACCAATTATTCACTGTGTGATTTGGGCAAATAAACATTGTCAGTTCCCCCACCTGTAATAGGGGGATAATATCTACTCACATGGCTGTGGTAAGGGTCAAATGAAAATAAAACTGAAAAGAATTTGTAACTAACAAAGCAAGCATTAGTTCTACTACTATTACTGGAGAATTCTCTGTCCTCAGCGATGCCTTAGTGTCAGAAATGCCCCCGCTCATCACCATTTGACTTCTCCATTGGTAACATAGCCCTGAGAAAGGTCCCAGACTGTGCTGATTCATACTCAGGCAGGAGCATACACGTGCTTTCAAGGACTCGACATGGGAAGAAGCAGACGCAGATCTGGGCACCCATCAAGGCCTCTCGGAGAGGAAGGGCAGGGGAGAGGCCCCACTGGAATCAGGTCATAAAGTTAATGGACTTTTGGTACCTAGAAGCAGGAACTTCTGACCCACCTGCTCCAGTGTAAATTTACTTTTAATCTTGTGATCTTGAGAAGGCTGCTTCTCCGTCCTGCCTGCTAACCAGGAATAACCACACCTCCTTGGCAAAGCTGGCCTGTGGACCACTCAGGGCATCATTCAGTGTTTCCCAGATTCCAGACCTTGCTGCCTCCCATCCTCATCTCTAACAAATTTGCTTAACACCACAATTGTCCTGTATTTACTGTTGTTTCATTAAATCAACCCCCTTCTTTACTTAAATTATAACTTATTTGTTAAAGGAAACAGAAGCAGAGGTACATTTGTTCACCTTTTAACACTTTGAAAGCAGGTTTCTTCCACTCAATGGTGTATGATGGTTGATGTAGTAGAATTATTTTTTTCTTAATGGAATATATAAAAATGATGTTTTTATAATCAGCAATATTTCAGATTCTATTAAATATGGAATGTCACTTCCTTAACTGGAAAACTGGGGGTGCTTATTCAAAATAGAAGGAACCCTTTAAATAAATACATTTTATTAAATTACATTTTAATTAAATTTCAACATAATTAAATTTCAATGTGTCGACTTGGGCTGCCTGCAAATATTTATAGCCTGAGGCCTACTACTGATCTATTTAAAAAGGGAAATTAAGCAAGCAAAGAGGGCTAGTAATGACTTACCAGCACCAAACTGATAAGATCTTCCCGATGCAATATAGTTTATAATTCCATGTTACTAACAGTCACGCTCTGCAGCATTTAAAACTATTTCCGTTAGCAGCAAGTGTCTGCCTTTAAAAGCACTGGGGCAGAAGCAGTGAGTACCTAGCAGACAAGACCTGCGTCCCTGCTTCTGGGACTTGGGGAGTGAGGGGGCCCGAGGGCAGGCAGCCCAGAGATGTGGCACTTTGGCAGGCAGTTTATGTCAAGCTGGAAACAATCAAGGCCGAAAAGACTCAGGAGGAAACTTTGACCCCACCCCCACCCCCACTGCAAATAAGAATTTAGATGGAAGACCGCCCCAGGAAGAGAGCTATCACCACAGATAACTACATTATAATATATCCTAGAGGTACAGACAGGGAGGAAGGTGGCAAATCCTGTTGCAATTCTTCCCTCTGCCCCATTGTTTCGGTTTGGCCGGCAAACATTTGCTTACCAAGCATTTACTCTTTCAGATTCCTGGTTGCTTTCTTTCCCTTTGGAGTCACAGCCCCCTACCCTCTTCTCTATAGTTCAGGGCGACATGATTCCTCATTGTCCCGTCTTTGCAATCTCATGTCTATGGATTCCCCAGATGTATGTAATTAAACCTTGGTATTTTTCTCCTGTGTCATGTCAGTTTGACTCTTAGACCAGCGAGAAGAATCTTGAAAGGTAGAAGAAAATTCTTCCTTATCAACAAAAGGATACACCTGCCATCCCTAGGCGACTAGGAGACTACAGTGTGGGAATGGGTAGAGCCTCAAAATGAAATATTGAGTGAAGGAAGAAGAAACAGAATGAGATATATTTCACAGCATCCTATGTGTAAATCAAAAGCTTATACATTCACCATAAACACTACACATTTTCAAAAATACCTATATCCTCATGGGGCAGGGGGTGGGGAGGTGGGAAAGGGGACCACAGGGGCAGGGAAGAAAAATAACATTAATAAAATAGAAATAAAACAAGAGAGGTTATTTGAACCAATGAGGATACTGTGCTCTGAGATGAATTATTTGAGTAACTCAATTATCCATATAAAAACATGTAAATATAAATGTAAAACTCCCATTAGTATCACAGAGGTGAATAGCAATTGCCTGCCTTTAGGATGATCAACACAGGCTGTCTGGAATATCTTCAAGAATTCCAAGGGGTGTTGAATTCCCAGCGACTCTCCCTATGCAGGTGTCAGACGCGTCCCCTTAGCAGACCCTGGGGTTAGTCATGGTTCCCCAGCTCCTGCCGCCACGATCCCAGAATCCTCTAATCAGGGTGACCCCCACACCAGTCATCACCCCTCCCCACCACCATGGGGCATCTAAAGCCAAACTGACTCCCTGAAACAGACGCACAGACTCTCATGAGTTGACCCAGGTGGACACTATTTACGGATTGAGTCCTTGCATCCCATTGTACAGATGGGAAAAGTGAGGCCGGAGGGGCACAGAGACTTGACAGAATCACACAGTGACTAGAACAGGGTTGTTTTCCTTCCATGTGTACTTACATCCTCCCCCTCTCCGTGCACAATCTGTCATGCCCTTTGTCTGACCTATCAATGTAAACTAGTGACAAGGCCATTGAGTTAGAATTTCCAGCCTTGATGGGACAGATATTCATTTCTAGGGTGCTGCAGCCACCGGGAGTCGGACATCAGGAGGCCAGGAAATTACTACAGGGGCAAAGGGTGCCCTGGCAGAGGGGGCATGTCTTGCAAGTGAGTTTCAGCCCCAGGCAAGCTCACTATAGATTCACTGTGACCAAAGAAATTTACAGCAAAGGGTTCTTGGGGTGAAAAGGTTATGCCCAGCTTTATTTCCAGGTGGCAGGTCAGTCACTAAAATCCCGTTCGCTCAGAGCGAGTCTGTGTTGTCACTGCTGCTTCGGCTGCAGCAAGCCGGTCTCTGCCTCTGGGCCTCTCTGCACAGCCGTCCCGCACAGCCGTCCTCTGGGGCCTCTCTGCACAGCCGTCCCGCACAGCCGTCCACTGGGCCCCTCTGCACAGCCGTCCCGCACAGCCGTCCTCCGGGCCTCTCTGCACAGCCGTCCCGCACAGCCGTCCCGCACAGCCGTCCCGCACAGCCGTCCTCTGGGGCCTCTCTGCACAGCCGTCCCGCACAGCCGTCCTCTGGGGCCTCTCTGCACAGTCGTCCCGCACAGCCGTCCTCTGGGGCCTCTCTGCACAGCCGTCCCGCACAGCCGTCCTCTGGGGCCTCTCTGCACAGCCGTCCCGCACAGACGTCCTCCGGGCCTCTCTGCACAGCCGTCCCGCACAGACGTCCTCCGGGCCTCTGTCCTCGGCACTGCCACCACTCCAGCCTCCACTCCGCTCTCCTACAGCCTTGCAGCCCCGCCACCCAGTCTCTGGCAAAGCACTGGGCGACTCCTTATACTAACACAATAATGGCTTATTGCCTAAAGGTATGGAAGCAGTAGTGTAGCAACAGGCCAGTTACATTTAAGTTCAGTGAGGATCCTGGCCATAGGAACCCCACTTTATCCACAGGGCATAAGTGATAGCAGCCAATGATGTCATTCCTTACTGCCATTATCACTCTAGATGATCTAATGCCTGGAAGATGAACGATAGAAAGCCAGGTCTGTGGGCTTCCTAGCACCCTTGCCTCAGAGAGAGAGTGGGTGGCAGATGCAACCAGAGCGGTGGTCAGAATTCAGTGTGGGGTCATAAGCCATTTTGTGAGAATTGTCTCATATTCCCAAAGCACATACTATTCTCTCCTGTTTTACAGCTACTAAGAGACTGAGGAATGCTAAGTAACTCACCTAATGCACAAAGCCAGTAAGGGTCTGCAAAGGAATTTCAGCAGGGTGTCTGTCCAGAGCCTCAGTCCCTCCCCTGCACTGCCTCCTTAGACCCAAGAAGAAAATGAGAGATGCCGTGGAGGTTTAGAGAAAAGAGAGCTAACATCTGAAGCAGGGAGTTGGTGAATCCAGGAGAATTTCATGTGCCTCCATCATCTGATACAGGTCTTAAAAGAAGGGAATGATTTCAACAAGTTGATTGGAGGAGGGCGTTTCAGGTGGAGGGACATATAGTGGGCATCAGGCTAGGAAGGCATACTGGGGGCGCTGCACCGCGGCTGGCTTAGAGTCTCAGGTGGGTGACGCTGAACGGGTATGGGTCTGTGTGGAGGACGACTCTGTGCAGACGGAGGGAAGTGCTGGTTATCAGGCCAAGGGGTCTGTGTGCACCGCAGTGAGCACTGCAGAGTTTAGGGAAGGATTTTAAGGTGGAGCGTGGATGCAGCAGGTCCCTATCCTCCCCAGAACACAGGCTTAGGGTCAAACCGACTTTTGAGTCCTAACCCTGCCATGAAATAGCTGTAAGCTTGGACAAGAGGCTTATCCTCTTGGGTAACACTTAGAACAGGCCTGGCACATAGTAAATGCTCAATGTGAGTTAGCTATGGTGATGATGATGACGATGACGGAGAAGAAGAGGAAGAAGAAGGTAGTAATGATGAAACAAAGAAGGAGGGGGGTGAAGAGCTGTTGAAATGTAAAGGACAGGGTGGCTCCATGAGTCAGGACTTACTGAAGAATCAGGAGACCGTGCAGCCGGTAGGATTCTGAGGAAAGATCTGGAGATAGTCAGGAATCTCTCCCTGGCCAAGACTTTTGTCTTCTGCGTTGTCTGTTCTTTAATAGCACCTTGCTGGACCTATAAAAAACAACAATAATCACATATTGAGAACCCCCAACATGCTAATCACCATGCTAGGTGCCAGAGACCCTAATGAATTAGACCCCATCCCTGCCCTCAAAGGGTTTGCAGTCCAGGTGGGGTTAGGGACCTGCCACAGAAAACCCAACCAACCTGACTGCCAGGCTGAGCTTTAGGTCAGGAGCTGGAGGCTGGGGGATGGGGCAAGGGGAGGTGGGGAGGAGGTGGGGGGTGGGAACAAGAGGACACTTCTGAAGGGGACATCCAGGAAGACAGATCAGAGGCTTTGGCTCACTGAATCTAGGAAAAAAATAGAAAACCAAGGTGGAAAGAACAGAAATTGGGCAGTTGCAGGGTTCTCAGTAAGGAGAAAACCAATCATCTTAACCGTGCCTTAGAATGAATGTACTCCCAGTTTCCATCTTTGTCTCTTTTTCTCAGGATTCAAAGTCCTGAAGGTCCAGTCTTCAGTTTCAAGAAGACAGGACATCAAGAATTTCCATCACGGTAACAGGTTTATTTCCAGAAAGCAAATCCAGTCAGGACTACTTTGGAGTGTGGGAAAGATACAGATTATCAAAAAAGAAATACATAGCGACTATAGCTCAGGCCGACACAGCCAGTTTACTGCCGAGTCTCCTCTGACTTGGTTCAAAGGGGCAAAGTGCCCAGCTGAGAACCCTCCTGCCTCTCCCCAGACATCCTTGCAACCAGAAGTAGTTGTGAAACCCACCTCTGGCCAATGAGATGTAGGCAGAATCCAATGGGTGGGGCTCCTGGGTAACCTCTTTGGAAGGAAATATCCCCAACTGGCAGTTGGCCCTTCCTTTCTTTGTACTTAAAAACAGTTCTGATGCCCAGAGGAGCAGCCACTCTGTCCCCTGAAACTGAAAGCAATATTCTCAGGCTGCAAATGGAAAGGTAGAGGAAGGAGCCTGGGTCCTTGATGACTTTGTAAAACTACTCACTTTATAGTGGAGACGGATTGAAACACAAGCAGTGTGACTCCAGAACCCGAATTACAATTCGTCTGATGAGTGTTTGTAGAAGAGGGTTGGGGCTCTGCTGTCAAATGATGCAATACAAGAAGCCTGGCCTGACCCCCAGAATAAATCATGATTTCCCCATTTTATAGGTTTATGGTTCACAACAGTTACCACATTATTTGTGCCACTGTCCGTGTAGTGCTTGCACCTACCACCAGATTCCGAGCTCTGCAGGGGTCCAGTGGATATCTATGGGTCTATATCCATGTCCATCTGTCATCTGTCCTCTATCTAAGGTCATTGTATCCCTGGTGCCCCGCACAGTGTCCTGTATAACACAGGTCTTCAAATCTTTGCTAACTAAGTTAAGTAAATGAATGCATGAATGAATGAACTGAATGACAGCTGTGAGTTGAACCCTCATGTTCAGGCTCCTCCATCACCTTTATTTCTACTGAGAGTACAACATGAATAAACACACTGGGCATCCTCAGTTCTTTATAAAAAGCAGACACCTCTGAAGATTCAGGGGCTGCCTCTCCAAGGACCTCCTCTGAGCACCTCCTGGCTTCTCCGGGCGCACACAGACTTCTAAGAGCAAGTCTGTTTTCCCCTTTAGGGAAGCTTCGGTGGAGAAGAGCTTGGGCCCACCTGAAGTCTGGGGATCACATGGGGTGTAATCACCGAGGTTATGCTTGTGCCACTTCCCTGATGGACCTTCTGACTGTCCCCCATCCCCAGCTGTTGGGTCCCTGGGGTCAGTGGCAGAAAGCAAGCCTTTTTGCAGCTCTGAACCAGGGCTGCTTAGGTATCACACACTGGCAAAGCCGCATCAAAGGCTGGAGTTGGGTCGCTGGGCCAACACTGAAAGTACTCAGGAACCACAGCTTGGGAGGCACGGGGCTCCTGAGGCGGCCACTGCCTTCCTGGGGGACCAGGTACTTTCCTGAAGAGAACACATCATTCAGCTCTTCCTGTGCTTTTACTGTAAACTCTTGGTTTATTACGCACCTAAGAGGAAGGACAGAGGCAAAGGAAAGACAGACAGAAACGGAGACACAGGGGAGGTTTGATCTGAAAACAGCCCAGCAAATAGCAACAGATCCTTATATGTTCAGAGCGTGAGTGACAAGCCCCCATTTGAGTGGCAGAGGCCGGGGCCCAGAGCAGGACAGTAATGGCCTGAAGCCCAGGCAGCTGAGAGGGTGGGGATGAAAATCCTAGCCTCTTGATGCTCTGCTCCACACATCCAAATAGCCACTCTTCCTGAGACCCCTCTAGAATCCAGGGCCCTCAGGCTGAACCTCAGGAAGGAAGGGAGGCAGCTCTGTGTACTAAGGACCAAGAAGCCCATGGCATAAAGGCACCCTGAGCTGTCATCTGTTCTACTGGGTGCCAGTCACTGCACCAGGCATCTTAGAAAACCCTGAGATGAAAGAGCCGCAGCTGGGCTCTCACAGAGCTCCCTCCCATCCACTGGGGAGGCATGTGCAGCTCAAGCTAGGTCCGCTCAGAGAAGGGTTAGGGGCACACAGAAAAAGGACCCCAGGGTCTGGATGGGGAAATGAGGTAGGCTGGGAATCAGTACAGGTTTTCTGGCCTTCGGGTTGAACGCGTGTTCACTGGAGGAAGAAAGGTCACCACCAGCAGAAGGACAAGCATAGCGAAGGCTTCGAGGTGGGGAAGTACGTGGTGTGATCCAGGTGAGTCACCCCTGGGGCTGAGGCTTAGCTTGTTGTAAGGGACAGTTGCACAGAACTGACTAGGAAGGTGATTCCAACCAGCTGTGAAACCCCTAAAGGCCTCACTCCTGTCTGGGTGCCCAGCATAAGGCTACTGAATGAATGGCAGTGGGGCCTGACTGTAAAATCTTTGGGCCTTAATGAAGCTTTAAAAACGACTACCTGGCAGTTTGTACAGAAAGCCCTCCCAAAGTCCCCCTAAAGCAATACCTGTGAAAACTCCACACTCTGAAGCAAAGAAATTCTGTTAAGACTTGAGGACAGGTGGCCGACATGACCCCATCATTTACCTACAGGCTTTATGAAGGGCTTACCATTCATTCTTCCAGAGGATAAAGAGATCAAAGAATTGGGAACTTTTTAGAGAAAGAATTTTCAGGGTTGCTCTTCTTTTCTTCAACCCCAGCCCATCACAGGGGAGAGGGGGGTGTGCACTTTCCTCCACCTCAAATGAAGAAGCCACACAGGGAACTTGACCTTTGGCCCCTGGAGTGCAAAGGCTTTGAACTCTAGTAGAGAAAGGAAATACTGCCTCCTGAACCCTTCAAATCTCAACTCATTTTACTCTTTGTATGTCTAAGTTGAACATAACTAGAGCCATTCAGAATATATTTGTGACATGCTTTTTTCACTCATCACAGAGATTCACAGCTGTGCATAGATCTAGTTGATTCCATTTTAACTGCCATATGATAGGCCGTCACATTTCACTCATGCATTGTCTGCTTTATCTTTCTTTGTAAAACACAGAAGGAATGCATAATCAATACAGAAAACTTGGACTATACAAAAGTGGATTTTTTAAAGCCTATTACACAGAACAGTGATGCAGACAAATCAATGTGGCTGCAGCATGGAGGCTGGATGGATGAGGCAGAAATAGGAGGCCAAATCCTGGTTTGAGATCACAACAACCTAGTCACACAAGTGACGACTTGGAGGCAGGCTTCAGAGCCCAATGCCCCCGGCTGCAAACGCCAAGCAACCTTTTGTTCACAATGTCATGTAATCTGTTTTGGCAATAGAGTACCTGTCGAGACATCAGGCAGGGTATCTGTTGAAGGGATGGATTTAGAATTTATGCCAGCTTCTATTTAGAAATGGGACAAGAAATCACTCAGGTAAATGCTTTTTAGGCTCCCTGAATTATGTAATGGGAGGTGATACCGTGGGGCAAGGGGAGTCAGGAACAGATCTTGCATTAATGTTACTTCCGTAGGCCAGTTGCATACGGAGCCGCTCAGTAAGGGAGCAGCCAGTTGATAATGAGCACAGGGCAGATCTGGGAGAAACCCAACAAGAGGATGCAGTTGCTGCCGGGGGTAGATGGTAAGGACAGGAAGACCCACACCTGATCAGAGGATCAAGGAAAGGCAACAGACACCAGAAATAAAGTTGCCTATAGGAAAGGGAGATACAGGCTAGCAAACATGTTTCAAGTCACCACGGGGAGATCTGGTTCGGGTACAGCACGCCGGCTGCAGTGAACTGAGCTGGGCAAAAATGCCTAGGCTTTGTGGATGTCACTGAAGACAACAATGACTCTGGAGACCAAGTAAGATTTGCAGCCTGTCAAGGACCTGGACCAGTAAACCCATGACTGCCGAGAGGTAAAACAGCCCCAGGGCTCTGCAGGGCTGATCCGAAACAGCGCCACTGTGTGGCAGGGAGGAGCAGTGCTCAGAAGCCACTTCCCAGGCTTGAAATTTAAAAGGCAACTAATTCCCTTTGAACTAAGTAAGCTGCTAAGCTTCCTAGAAAATCTGGAGAAGCGATAGAAGTCTGAAAAAAAATACGAAATACTATTTGTCCTTTTAGTGAGCCTGTGGGTTCACAAGCAATAATGAGTATGACCGTACTCATATCCTGAGCAGGTTATAGGGAATTTCACAATCTTGCCCCAGTGTGTATTTCAAAAATCAAACAAGGAGAATGTCATTGCCTAAGATTATCCCCACCCACACCCAAAAATGGCTTTAAAAAAGAAAAAAAATACATACAAGGTATTTAGTAATTTTTGTGCAATTTCATGCATGTGTCATTCAGTCAACACTATTTGTGACATTCTTGGATTATATGATTCTTGAAATCAAAAAGTGGAAAGTGGTAGAGGAAAAAAAATTGGAAGCATTTAGCCCTCAGAATTTCCCAGTATTAATGTAACTCACTTCTAAGATGATTAAGCATTTTGCATAGTCAGGCATAAATTCTGCTCAGGTGGAAGAAATAAGACCACTAAACACTATTAAAGTTCTCATTTCTTCTTACTTCTTTTGCCTTCTACCCTCCAGTCACCAGCAGTTGATATAAATAATTTAGAGTGGAAATCTAGTACCCTTGACCCTTGAACATCACAGGTTTGAATTGTGCAGACCCACGTATATAAGGATGTTTTTCCCAATAAATATATTGGGAAACTGGGGGGGTGGGATTTGTGACAATTTCAAAAAACATTTTCTCTTCTCTAGCTTACTTTGTTGTAAGAATACAGAACACAATACATAGACAAAATATGTGTTAATCGGCCGTATATGTTATCAGTAAGGCTTCCAGGCACCAGTAGGCTCTTAGTAGTTAAGTTTTGGAAGATTCAAAAGTGACATATGGATTTTCTACTATGTAGAGGGAAGGTGTTGGTCAGTGTCCCTAATTCCTGCATTATTCAAGGGTCAGCTGTATTTATGTTGTTGGAGCCCACTATGGCTAATCTACGAATCCCAAATATCTTACTTTACTCAGATAGAGTACAGTAGAATGGGATTTGTGCAACTGAGTGTGATTTTTTTGTTCTGCAGTTGCGATGAGCTCTGTGACCCAGGGCAAATGACTTTAACTCTTACAGTTTGTAATGAGTACAATCACGTAGACTTCATATAAGAGCCAGCATGGGAAATTCCATGAGATAACATTTACTAGAACATGGTGGGCAAAAAATAAATAAGTAATGGATGCAGGAGATGTGCTGTGTATCTGCTCCTGCATCTTCTCATTCCTCTGACTCCACCCTGGAAAATCCAGTGTGGATGAGGGATGGTGGGCAGCTGTGGCAAACATTCCTAAGCCTTCCTCCTAGGTATGCTGTCCACAGGCAAACCCAGCACCCACAGAGCCCTGGGGAACTGGGATCCGAGTTGGGGTCCTCTAGCCATGTCTCCAGTGCTGTGTTAGGCCAGGGTGCTCGAAGATAAGTGGAGATCCCCCACTGTCTATACCTCTGCCTCCAGCAATCCCATAGAGCTAAGTAGCCCCAGGATTTAAATTGGGTAGTGGGCTGATTATTTTAATCTATGTTAATATCAATAGAGACATTTGGAAAATTGAGAAGTACTCTCAGATTCCATGCATTTGAACTGTTTCCTAAGCATGTATCCATTATATCTTTTGGACTTTACAAATTCGGTAGACAGGTGCAGGTACCCTCACCTTTGCAGGTGAAGAAACTAGTCAAAAGGTGAATCATTTTGCTCATGGTCACAAAATGAGTAAGTAGTAGAGTTCAAGGCAAACCCAGAGGGTTGTTCTTTACAGAGACCCATTGTATCAAGGGCATACTTAGTTTATACATCCATCCATGGACCTGGCTATCAGCCGTGCGACTTAGTGCCCGGCCATTGTGTCCTGTCATATGCCCCACAGATTACCCATCCCATCTCACTGCTCAGGGCATTTACTTGTAGCTGTAAGATTATTAAAGAAATGTGAGGGGTGGGGTCAGGGGGAAACAGAAGTAATTACAATCCTTTTCATTCAGACTTCACATTAATACCTAGCACAAATGACACCCTCCCAACTCAGTAGTGGTTTTTGCTAGTGCTTTTCTGAGTCACAAAGAGAAAGTAAAGTCCCAAGGACTAAGTCTTTGCTTTCTTGGTCCTTCCTTGAAGCCAATATCCTCGATCTCCTGGTATATGCTAAGAGAAAGCTCCATTAACATGTTATTTCACCTAAAATTATAACAATAATTATTTTGATGAACAGGAAAACATCTAAAACATCTTCATGAAGAAAAGAATTTTAAACATGGAGAAGTATTAAAATGAAATAACCCGTAAGTATGGCGTGTGTATGCATGTGTGTCTCTACGCTTTTCTTTTCTCTATGCTGACGAATCGTGCAGCCCTGACTGTATTCCTCTTGCATTCGCACTCCTTGGGCAGAGGATGGTAAATCCTCCCATTGCCTGATTTCTATTTCCTGAGGGCAGCGTGGGGTTGTCATGACTAAGGAGTCTTATCTGGCCGATGCCACAGAAAAACTGCTGCTTCAGAATATCCTCCTGGTCTTTTTGTACGCATTATCAGGTCCATGCTTTATGATGGTCCCCTCTTCTTTAAAAGTAGACAGGCCCTGGAGGACTTCCAGTTCCCCCAAGTGACCTCCATTTATTAGGCAAAGTTGGTTTTTACCAGTCACATAAGGGAGAACACCATCTCAAGAAGAGTCTGACTGAGCATGTCTCAGAAAGGAGAGGTTGAAGGTGACATTTACAGGGCCTGGGGATCTGGATTTGAGTGTTTTAGGCAGACCTTTGTCCTAATAGTTAAGGATTGAAGGACACAGAAAGGCCAGAGTCCTGAGAGGTCTGTTGATGAGTAAACAGTTGTCTGATAAGCCAGAGGGTTTGCAGCTGAGCCACCTCTTGTCCTGAGAAGGGTGATGTTTGCCCAAATGAGCATCCAGTTGTCCTAAGCGGGATAAATGGGTTTCATGACCTGCTTGGGGTTAGCAATGAAGTTACTTGCTGGTTTATAGTTTTATCTTCCATGGCAAGAATTTTCTGGAACAAATGGTAAAGTCATATTGGGCCTCGGCTCCAGATCTGATCACTGAGCTCTAGGAGCGCAGGTATTTCCATTCTCACAGGAAACCAGAGGATGGACCAAGAGAGGGAAACAGCACCATATCCTCACAGAGCAGGAAAACGATCCGTGCTGAGAATCTTCCATGGAGGGAAATGCCTACTGCGCACAGAGACCGAGCTGTCTTAGAGAATTACTATTTATGTTACTATGAGAGTAGAAGGATGTGTTTGGATGGGGGGAGAGGGCCGTGTGGATGGGTGGAATCAGAAAGAATCAATTTCCACCTCTCACTGGCAACAATAACTTAATAACACCAAACTTGGATAATCACCAAACTGGAGGAGGGGGTGTGTGGTTAGACCCCCAAGGGGACACTTGGCAATGTCTAGAGACATTTTTGGTTGTCTCAACTGGGAGTTAGGGCCACGGGGACCTTAGTGAGAAGCTGGGAATGCCACTCAGCATCTTACAATGCACAGGACAGCCCTGTCCCTGCCTGTAACAAAGGATCATCCAGAGTGTGGAGGGAAGAAACCCTGGACTATAGTAGAATGAAGATTCACTCTGAGGACAGACCAAGAATGAGGGGAGAAGCAGCAACCAGAAGACAGGACAGCAAGGACAGGGACCATGCGGGGACTCTCTGGGAAAGAGTCCACTTAAAAAGAGGGTTGGAAACATATTTTACATATTGTTATTGATCTTTTGTGGTTCCACATTGTAGTGAAGCATTCCCCTACATCACTAAATATTCTTTGAAAACGTGGCTTTTAACAATATAATAATACCCTCACATATGCCTGTACCATAACTTTTTGAAATAGAACAATGAGTGCTTGAGTATACAGATCTTTGGAAACATCAGATTGTTTCCTTAACTTCTTAAACATAAAATTGTTACATGAAAGATTGTACGCATTTTATGTCTTTTGATACATGTTGCCAAACTGGCTTTCGGAAAGATTGCTCGATATATACTTCCACCAACAATGATAGAGAACGGCTGGAGGTTTATTTCAACCTTTATGCTAAACGCTCAGTCACTATCATAGGAGTTATTTCTACCTGACATTTCCTACTCTTTCTTCCAAAGAACGTATGTATTTACAAACATTGTACTACTGAATATGGATAACTCAACCTCCCACATCTCAATTCTCTTTTCCGAAATTATTGGAAGTAGTTGCAAGTCAAGAAAGCAATTATCTTCCTAATCGCGTCTTAGAAATGTGAGCAGTTTAGTGTTAATCAATGTCGAGTGATTCCATTTGAAAGAAAAGGGACGGATTAATAAGCATCTAAGATACCTCCCCCACCTGCAGCTTTCAAACTGGGAAAGGTAAGATCCAGAGAAAGGACAAGATTGTCCGTCTCATAGAGTCAGGGAAAATTGAAGCTACGATCCGAATTCTTTATTCCTGGTCCTGTACTATTGCTGCTGAGTCCAGGTCCAGAAGATTAAAAAAACAGTTTTTTAAAGATACCTCAACATGTGACATTTTTACAGATAAGGAACTTGAGCTCAGAGAAATTAAGCATCTTACTTTCAGTGATACACATGAGAAGTGACAGGGCTGGATCCCAACCAGTATTACCTGACTGGACTAGTTGGTATGGACATCTGGTTAGATCACTGATGATCCAGAAAGTGAACAGCCTATGGTCACTTACCCACAGGAAAGCCTCTGCGGAAAGGATAATGTTCTTTTCATATTCATGTAGACAATAATAGGAGTTAAAGCTGCATTAGTTAATCAGCAAAGTCCCTTTGTAACAAAGTAATTTATGTGGGCACCCAATGGTGCTACGGTTCTAGTAGACGCACTATATAACCGTGTTGTCTCACAGGGTGACCGCTGTGGTTACTGAGTACTGGAAATGCCACTAGTTCAAACTGAGATGCGCTGGTAAGTGTAAACTCCAACTAAATTTTGGAGACTTGCTATGAAAACAAGAATGTGAAATATCCCTTTAGTAACTTTTTACATTGATTACATGATTGGGTTAAATAAAATATTAAAATTAATCTCTCCCTTTCTTTTGCTTTATTTACTGTGACTACCAGAAATCTAAAAATTTCCATATGCCTCCCATTATGTTTCTATGGGATAGACCTGATCTATACTTCTTGCTAATTCTGGAATCAAGGCATCTTGACTCTCATGCGGTGAACAAGGCCCTATTGATGGAGAATGATTTGAGATCTCATCATCCAAACCACACATAACACCCAAAATCCTAGACTGTAAGGTTTAGAAAGAATCCTTGGCAGAAACTTCTGATTGTTCTGCAATATCCTCTCAGAGTGAAGGAACCCCAGTTTTTAGCTGGCATCGTAACAGCTGGGAATAAAAACTGTATTCCCCAGTCCACTTTGCAGCTAGGTGAGGCCATATGACAGAGAGTTCTAGCCAAGGGGGTGTGAGCTGAAATGCTACGTGTGGCTTTCAGGTTGGATATTTAATCCTTAGAGGTGGTATGTTCTCAGCTCTCTATACTTGCCTGCTTTCTGGAGAAGCAAAAGGATTCTGGGTTCTCAAAGATTTCATAGAGTAGAGACATTTATAGCCTATCCGGAGACCTCTACACAAGGAAAGATATTCTATCCTATTTAAATTACTGTTTAATACAACTAATTTAGTCTTAGCACAGATGCTGAAGACCATTTTTCCTTAACAATCCTTTATCAAAGGATGATTATATACCAGGGAGAGCTAATTCACACAGCAACTTAGTGTGAGAGTGGGTCTTGAATCCAGGGTTCCTAACTGTTTACCTTCCCATACCATACACTGCACTCAGCTAGCTCATCCAATTACAGTCTATAAAAAATACATTCCAGATGATAGGGTGCATAAATGAACTATTCTCCATTGGATCTTGGAGATAAGAATCTCTATTACTCATATAATTGGTGTTTAAACTGCTCCCTTAAAACCTCAATGATTTGTGTAAATTACCAGTGATGCAACAGCAGCATACTTGAGCAAGAGACAGACAGCCATAAAATAAACTTAAAAAAATAAAATGAAATAAAATAAACCAATGACATCTTACTGGAGGCACCAAAACAATGAAATGTAATCCTGATGTCACTTGCTTCCTCCCTGCCCTTTAAAATCCAGATAAAGTTGGCTCAAGTCATTAACCTCATGCTCCATGGAAAGGCAAAACCTGTAAGATTTCTGCAGATTTCAGGAGTGGGGCGGGGAGGAGACTGATTGCCCCCTGATGTCTCCAGATCTGGGCTCCTGATTCTCCAAGTGCTGTTTATACCACATTACTACAACCAGACAAGAGACCCCGCCTTTCCTCAAATTCTACACACATACACAGACACACACACACACACACACACACACACACACACGCGCGCGCGCACGCGGTGACTTGCCGGAAGAACTGATACATTTATGTGAAGATTTACGTAGGAGATAAGCAAGGGGCTACATTCCAACAGCTTCAAATTGAACATTAGACATCTCCCTTGTGAAACCTTCCTTTGTCCACCCTGCCACAGGGAATTTCCATGAGATGCATTTCCTAGGGTCACCACCAAGCCCTAGAGGCACCCCCTGCATGTGCTCATTGACCAAGAAAGAATGAGTTAGAGAGCAGAACACCGGTTTCATCACAGCCCCGGCCTGCCCCACAGCCAGCCGGCCTGAGCAACAGCGACCTGCAGAACCACTGCCTGTGGTGTTTCTGGCTTTATGCCCCGGGGTTCTCGGCCACACACCATCTCCAGCCCTCTCCTCCCCCACTCCCTGTATGCCCCCGATCTTTCCTCTTCCCCATTGATATATAGACAGAGACATGTCTTTTCTCCTCTACCGATCTACTTGTCATGCCTCTCACCTTTGTATATATTGTTCTTTCTGGAATTCTCTGTTACCTTTCTAAGACTGGAAAAATGCTGTCAGTTCTTAAAATCCACTGCACTTTCCCCAGGCAGTCGTTCCTTTGCTCATTGTTTGCCTGGAGATCCCCTGCATGACTTTAATCTACAGCACATACCAGGCCATGCTGGAATGCTCCGTTAAACCTTCCATCTTCCCCTGTTATATACGAGAAACTTCATCACCTGTCTTAGCTCTTAGCACCGGCCTAGAGCATACTGCATAACATGTGCTGGAGTTGAATTATTACACAACTGTATCCCCTCTTCTCCACAACAGATCTTCAAATGCATGAAGACAATGACCTTACCCACCTCTAGTCACCTCTCCTTCCAGCTAGACTCCTAGAATCTTCCATTAATCCTTTAGCATGGATCCCAGTCCCCTCTCCATCCTTTTCACTCTCTCTTGGATTTGCTCCCATGTCCCAAGGTCATTCTGGCAACTGAGAGTCAATGTCATACTCCAAGGAGAGGTCTGCAGGGTCCCAGGAACCTGTACATGGATGAAGTGATTGCACTTATATAATTGTTCAGGACCGCACTCCTCTGCCAGAGCAGGGGCAGTGCCCCTGGGATCAAGTGAGCGAGGCCTCTAGACCTACCTCAACAGAAAATGGGAACTTTGGGTATACCTGCCACACAATTGACCTCCTCTGGAGTCCTCACAGCTCTGAGTCCTGTCCTGTACTCCTTCCTTGCACACATGTTAACTTTTAGATTCTTTTTGGCCTAGGTAGAAAGATACATTTTTTTCTCATAAAAAGTTATCATCTCATGCATGCAATTTTATAAAAACTGATTTTTCATGCAAAAATTATGCAGTTTTCCAAGCTTAGCTCAGGACCATCAGGATATGTACAAACATCTTTTCAAGTTATTAAAAAACATCAGGATTCTTAACAAAGTGTCTGGTGCACTGGCTTCAGGAAAACTGATAAGCCTTCTGAAATTGTAAGTTGGAGTTCATGCGTATGTCTATGTATGGTTTTTTCTGGGGCGAGATGTATGGTTCTTGGAGTCTTGTAAGAGACCACCACCCAAAGGCTAAATGCAACCCATCCTTATTTTTATTGGATACATAATATTTCATTAAATAATTGTGCCATGCTTTATTTCTCCAATCTCCTGTTGTTAGGCATTTAGGCTGCTTTCATGGCATTAATATTACATTCTGTTATGACCAGTCTAATGGATATATGTGTTCATAATTGCTAAACTCTCCTTCAGATTAACACCAAGAATAGGAATTGCTTGCCTAAAGGACATGAACCTTTTTAAGATACTTCTCTACTTTTTATTTAGAGGTTCTAACCCTCAGTTTTCCAAGCCTAGCTCAGGACCATCTCACACTCTGCTCTGAAGCTCCTCTTATTCTCAAGTCTGCCTTTATCCTACCACCCTTCATTCTAGTTATGTGACTTCAAAGCAGGCTCCTCTGGCTTCTTTCAGCCATAAGCAGCCTCCTTGAAGGGATCTGAGAGCACTGGAGTTTGTCTCAAAAGACTTGGGTTCAAGCTATACTCTGTCACATACTATCTGCATGACCTTTGTCAATTCACTCAACTCTTCTGGGTGACTGGGGAAGATAATTCTTGCCCTGACTAAGCATAAGTATCCCATGTTGCAAGGGAATAATTTGATTCTGACTTGATACGACTTAATCAAAAAATGATATCTCCACCCAAGGCCCCATGGGGACAGGTGAGGACTTAAAACAGAGGCCCCCCTGTCATGAACTATCTTGCCATTTCCATACTTTCCACCAGAGGGATGATGAAAAGCTCCAAGTTTCCAAAGAGACATTAAATGATGTGAAATGATTTCAGTGAGTCAAACACCCACAAAGTCACACACCCAATTCTGGATTTATGGGTTGAGAGATCACTTCAAACTTTCTCAAAAAAGTAAAAAACAAAAAAAAAAGACCAATCATTTTAAAACTGAAACCTTCAGGGAAAAATCTCCACACACTTGCTCTTTTTCATCCTCTTCTCCCTGATAAGTTGTGTATCTGCCAAGCCACCAGGCAAAATCCCCAGGCTGAGCCCTGAGCCACAGGAATGTATCTGCTGAGACATGTGAATGTGGAGGAGACAGAGAAGCTATGACTGTCTGGGCAGAGCTTCACTCACAAAGGCAAGGCTCTGACCTCAGCCTGGTCTCCTCCAAGCAATCCCAGGCATCCTGAGATGACAATGACATTACGTGACTTAGGACTGCACTAAACGGACTCTGTTTCTGGCTGATGTAACACAAATCTAAGCTAGTAACAGTTCAAACAAGAGTATGTGTTATTTCTCTTTCCAGGGCTGGGATGGTGCCTCCATAATCATCAGGGACCCAGATTCTACCTTGTTGCTCTTTCATCCTTAACACATAGTTTCCATCCTGTGGCCAAAGATGGCTGCTCCAAGTCCCACTATCACTTCTGCATTCCAGTTAGCAGGGAGAGCAAATAGAGAGGGCATGCCTTCTCCTATAAAAGGCTCAATTTGGAAGTTAACACACAGCTCTTTTGCTCAACGTCATTAGCCAGTACTCAGATATATGACTACATCTACCTGCAAGAAGGCTGAGTAATGTGGTTTTATTCTGGGCAACCGTATGCCTAGCTAGCATTCCTACCTGCATTTATTTGTATCCAATAATATATGAAATTAAGCTTTGCAAGTATTTAATGTATGAGCATTCTCACTGAGCCCTTATGCCAGATAGTCATGTGTTACTTATATCAATGCATCATAAGTTTTAACGTACATATGAATCAGCTGGAGTTCTTGCTAAAATGCAAATGTTCATTCAGTAGTATTGGGATAGGGCCTGAGATTCTACATTTGAAAAAAATTTCTAGGAAATGCCACTGTTGCTGGTGCTCGTATACCATTTTGAATAGCAAGAAGTCTTAGAAAATGTGAGGTGTCTAGAGGGAGGTGGGGTCACCACAGAGCAGAGAGAATGCAGCCATATCCTCCTAGCTCCATTCACTTTCAGTGTAGTAAGGGAAGGAAACTGTCAGAATTGATGCTTTCCCCAACTCCAAGTGCAAGTTCTTTGTTAGCTACAAGATAAAAGATTGTGACCTAATAAGGCTAGAAAAGAAGTTAAGGCAAAACATTGAAATTATCAAGATGATTTGCAATAAGACTTTCTCAATCTTTACCAAGGAAACTAAGAGAAAGTACATTTTGTTCCTTAAATTTAGTATTGAAAATACTTCAAGTAAATTATTCATATAAAATGATCCTTTATAATGGGATACATACAAAAAACGTTCTTTTTTTGATGTTTCTAAGATTCTTTTTTACATTCAGCAGTTTTAATGTGATATGTATAGTTATATGTATGTTTAATATGTATAGTTTTCTTATATTTAGTTTGCTGGAATTCACAGCATTTCTTGAATCTGTTAATTTATCTCACCAGTTTTGGAAAATTCTCTGCCATTATCTCTAATTGTTGCTTCTGACCCATTCTCTCTTTTCCCCTTTGAAGACTCTGACTGTATATACATGTGAAGACCTTCTCACTATGTCTATATATCCCTTAATGCTCCTTTTGATATTTTTCATCCTTGTCCTCCATATTTGAGACTGAATATTTTCTACAAAACTTTCTTCTAGTTCACTGATTTTCTCTTATGCTATGTCCAATCTTCTGTCACATTTTTTTAGTTCTAAAATTTTTATTTTGCTCTATTATATGCATTCTAATTCTCAGGTGAGAACCCTCATCTTGCAATTATTGTCTTAAAACTATTAATCACAATTATTTCAGTCTGTGACTGATGAAACAGCTGGGTCACCTGTTAGTTTCTATTGATTGTTTTCCTTTAGATCAGGTTTCTTAATATGTTTAATAATTTTTTTTTAAAGTCACTGGGCAAAAAACTGTAGTCCCTGGATGATGTAATCTTCTTCCAGAGAGGGTTTTCTTGGTCATAAGCAGCTAAATGGTCTGTGATTGAGGGGACTGAGCTGACAAAGTTGCTGTTGAAGATCAGGTTTCCCACAAAGAAGACTTTGAGACAGAAATTAGCATGAAGGAAGCTCATTAGAAAGTGGTCTTGAGTAAACATCTATGGAAGGCAGGGACTCAGGATTGAACAGAGAATGACCCTTCAGAGGTATCTGGCTTTTAGGCTCCCACCTTGACCAGCCCGTGAGTGCAGTCTGCCCCTGGAAAGGAAATATGGTTTGGGGTGAGGCAGCTTTCTTCCTACTGAGGCCCATCTCTGGAGTTCTGTCTTCCAACAGGATTCCTAGCTTCTGAGGAAACCAGTCTTCCTGTCCTAAAAGGAGATGTGGGCAGTCTGTCACAGCATCCACTGAGGATGCAGACTACTGTTTCTGCGGCTTGGGTCCACTTCTTCAAAGGAGTTCTGAGAAAATTCCTTTAGGAATCTAAAGGTTTGTGGAACAACTACAGCCCCGATCACACTGCAGTTTATTTTAGGGCTTAAGTGAGACTCATTTCCTGCTCCACTCTGCATTCTAGATTCCCCTCACTCTCAGCTAGAACCCCAGCTAGTCTTAGTGGCTTACCTGATGGCATGACCCATTAATTCTGGAAGGGTCTGAGGCCATGGACACCCTGCCCTTCTTAGACTGTGGCTGCTGCATTTGTCCATTTGCTATCAAGATGGAGCGAAAGAGCACCAAGGGCATGCCAAAGTGGATTACCTTGAGACCAGACATTCCCTCTTACCCCCACTGAGCAATTCGTCCTCCGCGTGCTGAGGATAATTACCCCTATCAGGATGGTGACTCCTCTTCTTGCCTGATGTTCCCTTGGCACAAGGAGGCCGAAGCACCCTGGGAACAGTTGTAACTTACAAGTCAATGGCCCCCTCCCTGTGTTCCCTTGGAAGTATTCTCCTTTGGAAACCAAGACCTCTAAACTCAGAATTCTAATTTGCCATAGGGACGCACAAATTCTCCAGGTGAGGATACTCCTGCAGGTACCTCCTTGGTTACCAGACCATTTATTCTACCTTTGGAGAACACAGTAAGATAGAAGGGTCATTGATTTAGAGTATATATATGGTATGATTTTGCTTTCATGATTTTTACAGAAATTTAATAAACCTAATAAATAAAACTTATTTTATATTTACCATTTATAGAGCTTTTCATTCCTTTCTGTAGACCCAGATTCTCATCCATTACCATTTTCCTTCCATCAAAAGAACTCATTTTTTAACATTTCTTATTATCCATTAGTCACAAACTGTTTTTTTTTTCCTGAAAACTTATTTATTTTGCCTTCAATTTTGAAGGATAGTTTTGTCACATACAGAATTCTAGGCTTTTGATTCATTTTTTCTTTCAGCACTTTAAAGAAGTTTTCCATTCTTCTGGAATGCATAGGTTTTGATGAGAAATTGGATTTATGTATTTGCTCCTCTATATATATATTTTTTCTGGCTGTTAAGATTTTTCTCTTCATCACTTGTTTTCAGAAATTTAATTAATATGATCCTTTATGTGGTTTTCTAAGTTTTTCTATCTTAAAAGATTTGTTGAGTGTCTTGGATCTATGGATTATATCAAATTTATAAATTCCTACCATTATGTTTCAAATGCTTATTAACAGTAATTAAATATATGATAATTATGTTTTTTAAAATCAGTGGCAAAGAATATATTCTGTAAAGTAAATGGTTTGGAACAATTGGCCATCCCTTTATTTTTTTTCTCTACCTCACTCCACTCACAAAAGATACATTGCTTTTATATTAACAACCTCACTTAAAGAATAAAAATATAAGATTTTTTGGTGAAAATTAAAGTATTAGTTTAGAAACTTAGTGTAAAATATTCAAGTTATTGCCCTAGCAAACTTTGTACATATTTATACAAAAATCTCTGGCACACATAAAAATTAACTATCGGGCAGGCATCCACTGGCTATCCCCCAAATCAGACCTGCCATATATGATTGTGAAGTTTATGGCAACCATGCCCACAGTATTTTTTATCAACTCTTCTTTGAAAGAAAAATTATGAAGTCATTTTTTTAATGTTCTCTGGTATTTGGTTCAGCTAAAACAAATAGTAAGCCAAAAGCAATAATTTTTTTTAGTATAATTTATTTTATTATCATTAATCTACAATTACTTGTGCAATATTATGGTTATTGAACTACCCCTTCATCAGGTCCCCCCCACCAACCCCATTACAGTCACTGTCCATCAGCGTAGTGAGATGCTATAGAATCACTACTTGTCTTCTCTGAGTTGTACAGCCCTCCCTGTGCCCACCCAACATTACATCTGCTAATCATAATGCCCCTTTTTCCCTCTTATCCCTCCCTTCCCACCCATCTTCCCCAGTCCCTTTCCCTTTGGTAACTATTAGTCCGTTCTTGGGTTCTGTGAGTCTGCTGCTGTTTTGTTCCTTCAGTATTTTTTTCTTTGTTCTTATACTCCACATATGAGTGAAATCATTTGATACTTGTCTTTTTCGGCTTGGCTTATTTCACTGAGCATAATACCCTCTAGCTCCATCCATGTTGTTGCAAATGGTAGGATTTGTTTTCTTCTTATGGCTGAATAATATTCCATTGTGTATATGTACCACATCTTCTTTATCCATTCATCTACTGATGGACACTTAGGTTGCTTCCATTTCTTGGCTATTGTAAATAGTGCTGCAATAAACATAGGGGTGCATCTGTCCTTTTCAAATTGGGCTGCTGCATTCTTAGGGTAAATTCCTAGGAGTGGAATTCCTGGGTCAAATGGTATTTCTATTTTGAGTTTTTTGAGGAACCTCCATACTGCTTTCCACAATGGTTGAACTAATTTGCAGTCCCACCAGCAGTGTAGGAGGGTTCCCTTTTCTCCACATCCTCGCCAACATTTGTTGTTGTTTGTGTTTTGGATGTTGGCCATCCTCACTGGTGTGAGGTGATATCTCATTGTGGTTTTAATCTGCATTTCTCTGATGATTAGCGATGTGGAGCATCTTTTCATGTGCCTGTTGGCCATCTGAATTTCTTCTTTGGAGAAGTGTCTATTCATGTCCTCTGCCCATTTCTTAATTGGATTATTTGCTTTCTGTTTGTTAAGGTGCATGAGTTCTTTATATATTTTGGATGTCAACCCTTTATCAGATACGTTTTTTATGAATATATTCTCCCATTCTGTAGGATGTCTTTTTGTTCTACTGATGGTGTCCTTTGCTGTACAGAAGCTTTTCAGCTTGATATAGTCCTACTTGTTCATTTTTGCTTTTGTTTCCCTTGCCCAGAAGATATGTTCATGAAGAAGTCGCTCATGTTTATGTCCAAGAGATTTTTGCCTATGTTTTTTTCTAAGAGTTTTATGGTTTCATGACTTACATTCAGGTCTTTGATCCACCTTGAGTTTACCTTTGTGTATGGGGCTAGACAGTAGTCCAGTTTCATTCTCTTACATGTAGCTGTCCAGTTTTTCCAACACCAGCTGCTGAAGAGGCTGTCATCTCCCCATTGTATATCCAAGGCACTTTTATCAAATATTAATTGACTGTATATGTTTGGGTTAATGTTTGATTTTCTATTCTGTTCCACTGGTCTGTGGGTCTGTTTTTGTGCCAATACCAAATTGTCTTGATTACTGTGGCTTTGTAGTAGAGCTTGAAGTCAGGGAGTGTAATTCCCCCTGTTTGATTCCTCCTTCTCAGGATTCCTTTGGCTATTCGGGGTCTTTTGTGGTTCCATATGAATTTTAGAATTATTTGTTCCAGTTCATTGAAGAAAGCTGTTGGTAGTTTGATAGGGATTACATTGAATCTGTAGATTGCTTTAGGTAGTATAGCCATTTTGACAATATTGATTCTTCCTAGCCAAGAGCATGGGATGCATTTCCATTTGTTAGTGTCCTCTTTAATTTCTCTTAGGAGTGTCTTGTAGTTTTCAGAGTACAGGTCTTTCACTTCCTTCGTTAGGTTTATTCCTAGGTATTTTATTCTTTTTGATGCAATTGTGAATGGAATTGTTTTTCTGATTTCTCTTTCTGTTAGTTCATCATTAGTGTATAGGAAAGCAACAGATTTCTGTGTGTTAATTTTGTATCCTGCAACTTTGCTGAATTCAGATATTAGTTCTAGTAGTTTTGGAATGGAGTCTTTAGGGTTTTTTATGTACAGTATCATGTCATCTGCAAATAGTGACAATCTGACTTCTTCTTTACCAATCTGGATGCCTTCTATGTCTTTGTTTTGTCTGATTCCTGTGGCTAGGACCTCTAGTACTATGTTGAATAACAGTGGAGAGAGTGGGCATCCCTGTCTTGTTCCCAATCTTAGATGAAAAGCTTTCAGCGTCTCGCCGTTAAGTATGATGTTAGCTGTGGGTTTGTCATATATAGCCTTTATGATGTTGAGGTACTTGCCGTCTATACCCATTTTGTTGAGAGTTTTAATCAGGAATGGATGCTGAATTTTGTCAAATGCTTTTTCAGCATCTATGGAGATGATCATGTGGTTTTTGTTCTTCTTTTTGTTGATGTGGTGGATGATGTTGATGGATTTTCGAATGTTGTACCATCCTTGCATCCCTGGGATGAATCCCACTTGATCATGGTGTATGATCCTCTTGATGTATTTTTGAATTCGGTTTGCTAATATTTTGTTGAGTATTTTTGCATCTACGTTCATCAGGGATATTGGTCTGTAATTTTCTTTTTGGTGAGGTCTTTGCCCGGTTTTGGTATTAGAGTGATGCTGGCTTCATAGAATGAGTTTGGAAGTATTCCCTCCTCTTCTATTTTTTGGAAAACTTTAAGGAGAATCGGTGTTATTTCTTCTCTATATGTCTGGTAGAATTCAGAGGTGAATCCATCAGGCCCGGGGGTTTTGTTCTTGGGTAGTTTTTTGATTACCAATTCGATTTCGTCACTGGTGATTGGTCTGTTTAGTTTTTCTGTTTCTTGCTTGGTCAGTCTTGGAAGGTTGTATTTTTCTAAGAAGTTGTCCATTTCTTCTATGTTTTCCAGCTTGTTAGCATATAGAGTCTCATAATATTCTCTTATGATTCTTTGTATTTCTGTGGGGTCCGTCGTGATTTTTCCTTTCTCATTTCTGATTCTGTTTATGTGTGTAGATTCTCTTTTTCTCTTAATGAATCTGGCTAGGGGTTTATCTGTTTTGTTTATTTTTTCAAAGAACCAGCTCTTGGTTTCATTGATTTTTTTCTATTGTTTTATTCTTCTCAATTTTATTTATTTCTTCTCTAATCTTTATTATGTCTCTCCTTCTGGTGACTTTGGGCCTCATTTGTTCTTCTTTTTCCAATTTCAGTAATTGTGTCTTTAGACTATTCATTTGGGAATGTTCTTCCTTCTTTAAATAGGCCTGAATTGCAATATACTTTCCTCTTAGAACTGCCCTTGCTGCGTCCCACAGAAGTTGTGGCTTTGTGTTGTTGTTGTCATTAGTCTCCATGTATTCTTTGATTTCTGTTTTGATTTGGTCGTTAACCCACTGATTAATTAGGAGAGTGTTGTTAAGTCTCCATGTATTTGTGAGCCTTTTTGATTTCTTTCTAAAATTTATTTCTAGTTTTATGCCTTGGTGATCTGAGAAGTTGGTTGGTAGGATTTCAATATTTTTGAAATTACTGAGGTTCTTTTTCTGGCCTAGTATGTGGTCTATTCTGGAAAATGTTCCATGTGCACTTGAGAAGAATGTGTATCCTGTTGCTTTTGGGTGTAGAGTTCTGTAGGTGTCTGTTAGGTCCATCTGTTCTAGTGTGTTGTTCAGTGCCTCTGTGTCTTTACTTATTTTCTGTCTGGGTGATCTGTCCTCTGGAGTGAGTGGTGTGTTGAAGTCTCCTAAGATGAATGCATTGCTGTCTATTTCCTCCTTTAATTCTGTTAGTATTTGTCTCACATATGCTGGCGCTCCTGTGTTGGGTGCATATAAATTTATAATGGTTATATCTTCTTGTTGGACTGACCCCTTTATCATTATGTAATGTCCTTCTTTACTTTTGCTACTTTCTTCGTTTTGAAGTCTATTTTGTCTGATACAAGTACTGCAACACCTGCTTTTTTTCTCTTTGTTGTTTGCATGAAATATCTTTTTCCATCCCTTCACTTTTAGTCTGTGTATATCTTTGGATTTGAGGTGAGTTTCTTGTAGGCAGCATGTAGATGGGTCTTGCTTTTTTATCCATTCTGTTACTCTGTGTCTTTTGATTGGTGCATTCAGTCCATTTACATTTAGGTGATTATTGATAGGTATGTACTTATTGCCATTGCTGGCTTTAGATTCGTGGTTACCAAGGGTTCAAGGGTTGCTTCTTTACTATCTAACAATCTAACTTAACTTTCTTGTTAAGTTATTGTAAATACTGTCTGATGTTTCTTTATTTCTCTCCCTTCTTATTCCTCCTCCTCCATTCTTTCTATAATAGGTGTTTTATTCTTTGCCTTTAGTTAATATTTGGATGGTCTGCTTTCTTTGCTATGATTTTATTTTCTCTGGTGACATCTTTTTAGCCTTAGGTGTACTTCCAT